>PNEQ01071223.1:14138-38460 GCA_003012365.1 Medauroidea extradentata
TCCACTGCCGCTGTATGAAGGGGTAGGGGTATTCATTTCAGCTCCGACAACGGCCGAGGGCGGATGTATATTCACTGGTTCGAAAATGTCGACCGTGTAGTAGTAGCAGTCCCTGCATAGTACCGCAGATCAATGTTTTCAGTTAGTTGTGTTGGTATAGCTCAAGCAGCGCCACATGTTGTCCCTTCCCCCTCCCCCCCGGTACGACCTTCGCCCAGGTTCCCAACCCCACATTCCATCCCCTCCTTTTCCTTTCTTTTTGAGGCAAGGACAAAAAGCCTGACAGTTCAACTGACCCCCTCCTCTTTCACAAGCTCCGCCCAAGGGACGGTCGTCTGACATTGGGTTCTGCGCACATCGCTTTGACTGTTGTCCCTCTATACAAAGGAATTTTTTGTATGTACTGAAAAATTCCTGTGCTGTAAATGTTTTTGTTAAAATTACAAGGTATAAAAACATTTGTAAATGTACAAAAATTTTGCTTGTAAATTATTTGTTAAAAAAATTCGCCGGAAATTGCATAGTTACACAAAAATGATATCTTCTGAAAAGTATTTTTCCGGAATGAAGTGAATTTTCATATTAATGCCATGCTTCAAAATTAATATAAAACGTTATATCACTGAACTGTACATTGAATGTATATAAAAAAAAGCCCTAATATCATGGAAATGGCCTAGGGGTACGATGCGTAGTGTCTAAGTGCAGGGGTGCGGACTCGAATCTGAGTGATTCAAAAGTTGTTTAATGAATAAGTTTGGTGTCTTTATTAAAGTAAAGCGAGTATTTAAATGTTTAATTTTTTTCCTTATTGCAAGTAAAAATACAAGACTGTATCTTGTAATGTATTAACATATACTTTGATTTTTTACAGGGACATCCAAGATATTTTTTCAAGGAATTTCTTTGGAAACATGGTTTCCAAGAATTTTCTCTGTAAAAGTACAAAAAAAAGTTTACAGTGCACACACACACATAGTGGAGAATTACTGTCAGCGCACAGAGGTCTTGTTTGTTATCCCTGCGTGACCGGACCTGTACAGCACTGGGCAGTGAGCGGATCGTAGGACAATATACGACGACAAGAATACATTAGTTAATCCTGCCACCGAGCGGGCTTCACATGTGCGAGATAGTAAGGGTGGGCTCACAACTAGACAATTAGCCGTTTGGTTTGAACTGCACTCAGCGTATATGAAATAGGTAATGATTGTTCGCACCGAGCGTGTTTAGTAGTGCTTTATCTCTACCTCGGTATGTGCCCAGAGGACGGATTTGTATAAATTATTCCTCCATTTTCATTCCAGTTGATTACCTTCGTCCTTTATAGTTAACGACATTCTCAATTTTTGTTTGACAATTTTAAGTAACGGATTGTGTCTTTGAGTAAGAAAACATTCTTTGCTAAAAACGTTACTTAAGGGAGAGTGTTAGACAATTTTAATGTATTTTAAGTTTTTGAGCCAAAACATTGAGTCAAATTGTATTATCAAAATTTTATCTTTGACAAAGCATTGGATATATTCCTTGTTAACTGCTTGACATAAATAATAATTTAATCCTTCATTAATTTGTCATGAAGAATCAAGGCAAGAGAAATATACGTTAACCTTCAAGAAACCTCTTGCAATGATTCTGCATGACAAATTAATGAAAGGTTCCATTATTATTTATGCCAAGCAGTTTGCCAAGAATATAGCCTATGTTTTGTCGAAGAGACAATTTTGATAATACAATTTGAATAAATGTTATGGCTTAAACTTAAAAAAAAAAAATAATAATAAAATAAAATTGTTTATCACTCCTCCTTAACAGCTCTTGGCGTACTGTTTAAACTTTCCTTAGTTTTAAAAACTATAAATTTTTGTTACTTAGTATATAAACTTTATCAGGAGTGGTGCACTAGGCACGACACTTTAAGCGCAGCTGATAGAACTGGGTAAATCTTGATTATTAGCAGGAACCGCTGATTTTCGTGAAAGTATTTTTGCACTACTTTGTTTCATTGCATTACGTGCTCCGCTGCCACAGACTAATAATACAGGCGTGGATTTACGTGGCGGCTCGTTTGATACAGGCGCACTTCGCCGCTTATTGGCTACCCGAAGCTGTTGATACCAGCCCCGTGTCTGTTTCACTGTTTCTCAACAATTTTTAATATTTGTTACAGTCGTCTTGCAGTGAAAAAAAAAAAAAAAAAAAGATAATATATTAGCATGGTCCATATGCAAGACCACATATCTTAAAATAAAATACTTTACAGCATAAAGAATAGACAATAACAATAAATAGGACATACGTCTACAGTGTAACAACCAGTGGCGGCTCGTGGCTTGTTGCCAGGGAGGGCACAAGTTACCGAGAACTGTACACTCGTGTGAACTCACCGCCGTAAACCAATGACCATGAAATATCTACTGGCTACTTATTGTGTTGTCACCAGTCAGTAATAAGTGGCGCCTATATACCAGAGTGTCAGTGACTGTAGAGTCAACTAGCACACAACCCTGTACAGTTCTCAGCAACTTGTGCTCTTCCTTCCAAGAAACTTGTAGCCGCCACTGGTAACAACAAACACAAAATCATGTATTAAATATATAATAGGTAGGGCCATGAACTTTTCGCGAAAAGAATTTTGCCCCAGTTTGTTTCAGTGATTTATGAGCACATTTGCAGTTATGCTTCATGGTTATTGGCAGCGTGTATTTATGAAAATACGTCTCTGATTTGACTTCGCCAATCACAATAAGATTACTGCAAAACCACACGCCTGTGATTTGCTACTAGAACCCCCAGACACGTAAGAGTTAAAATATCCAATCTCTGAATATGACGCAGAACCGCAGATGTGCAGGTGAGGCACTGAAACAACCTGTGGCAAAATTTTTTCGCAAGGCGCTAATAATAGGGAATGCCAAGGGGTGGTGATTTATTATGGGTAAAGTTGACTGTTTACAAGGCTTCAATGTAATATTCGTTTCCAACTATTCTTTCATTACTAGAGCCAGTGATTTTTGGTGAAAAGAATTCTGCAACAATTTGTTTCAATGCCCTATATGAACACCTGTTTCTCTGCTTCGTGGTCAGTGATTGGAAGTTTTTAACTTTCGGCGTCTCGGTGTCTACCCGCATATCACGGACGTGTGGTATTGCGGTAACATTGTTCTGGTTGGTACAGTCAAATGAGCCACACCTCTGCCCTAGTATATTCTGCCAATAACCACGAACCAGAATTGCAGGTGTGCACGTAAGGCATTGAAACAAATTGTTGCGGAATTCTTTTCACCAAAAATCACTGGCTCTATTCATTACTAGAGACCTGAAAATTCGCGTTTTCTTTTACGCCTTGTCTAGAGTTCCAGCAACTATAGGCCTGTATCACGTTCACAATTGGCCGTTGACTTACTCGACACTTCCTGGAAGTAGCCGAATACAGACTCATTTCTCAGTGTCAGCGATCAGCTAGTAAACTGCTGCTGTCTACACGATTTCACAAATATTCTTGGAGGTTAGCCTACAGGTTAGTGAACCCGCGAATTTTTCCGGTCTCTATTCATTACTATTGACTCCCTATTTGACTACTACATTGATAGTTGTGATGTGCTACGACTGAACGCCTGTAGATCGCCTGTGGACAGCTACACCGTGGCACACAATGATCGGCCAATCACACAAGTGACACGACGCTACACTGAGTTGGACAATACGATGGCAGAATATGTTCTCGCGATTTCCCCCCGTCTCTAATGTATGTGAAATAAATATTTTAATTATGAGAGCTCTCTTACTTATAACAAATATTATTTTATTCTAGTTTTGTTTATATACCCTAGAAAAATTGTAAAATGTGAAAGAATTTTCTTTGTAATTTTCTTGGCTTTTGGGATTGAGCCGCGTCTTGTGTTGCAACACAAGACGCGGCTCAATCCCGAAAGCCAAGAAAATTACGACAATGGCCGCGAAAGCCTGCAATCTTTGTTGATTTTCTTTGTACTTCTACAAATACTTGTAAAAGTAAAAATATATTCTTTGTAAAGCATTCATTTATGAAGTTACTTAAGTAATGTGCGCAATACCGCAAAGGAATTCCTATGTACCGACCAACAATTCTGCGCTGTGAAAAGTTTTGTAAAAATTTCAAAGCATTTCTTGGTAGTTTTACGAACTTTTGTAAACGTACAAAAGTTATCCGTGTCAAATTATTTGTTTATGAAGTTAGAAAGCTTTTCTTCTATGTAAAAAATATCTTAGGAAAAATTTGTAGTCTACCAAAAATATAGGTTCGCCGTAAAATTACATATATACAAAAGTCACATTATCTCAAAAGCATTGTTCAGGAATAAAGTGAATTTTAATATTAATTACATATTTCAAAATTAAAAAAATTTGTATCCCTGAACTGCACATTGAATGTATACATATAAAAATATGGAATATCATGAAAGTCAAGTCGGTTTTGGCGTATTATGACGCGTGGTGTTTACGCGATGGGCTGCGTGTTAGAATTTTATTGTACGTTTCTTATTTTAAAATAGTTGCGTGCAATATTAATTTATTCAAACGTTAATTTAATAAGTAAGTTTAGTGTCATTATTGGAGTATGTCCACAAACCCATTAATTCTAATTGTAAACTCCCACTGTAACAAACATTTAAAAATCTAATTTTAAATTTAGTTATTTCTTTATTCCAAGTACAAATGCAAGGGTATAGCCTACCGTGTAGTTGTACAAACATATACTTCGTTATTTTTACAAGGACAACCACTGTAGTTTTACAAGGAACTTATTTGGAAACTGAGTTTCCAAGGATTTTCTTTGTTAAAGTACAAAAAAATATTTTCAGTGTATTGAATGGTATGTGATTTGGAGCACATAAAAATATAATCTTGCGTATGCCCGAGGTAAAAAAAAAAGCGTGTATTGTACAGTCTAGACGGTAAAGTGAAACACTTTGGACACGCCTTAGTGAACGACGAACATGCGAGGCTGCTGGAGCCACGGGCGGGCTTCTCCGGTTACCATCTCGAGGACATCTGCTAATGTAAGAACTATGGTCACAAGGTTAGCGTGGGCGCTTGCACCCCACCGTGTTGCTGCAACTAGCAACTGCCATTCTTGTACCGACCCGCCAGACATTACAGGAAAATAAAACTAACCTCTCACGCCGTGGTGCTATAAATTCGTTGCTCCGTGAACTATGTTACCCGTGTTTTTCTACAACGAAAACATTTACGGAATATTTTAAATCACTGTGGAGGATTAGAAAAAAATCAATTCCATTCCTGAGCGCTGACGTTCGCCACGGTGAAATTATTCCTAGGTGACCTCGTTGCCTAAGGTTGCTACGGCGTTACATTCAAATCACAAGGCCACATGCTGAATCTTGAACGAGCAATTTATATTCGTACGGTTTTCATGTATTTTAGACTATTCGATGCCCTTAAACTAACATTCCAATGTAAGACTGGATAAGAAATGCAATTACTTATTATTCAGATATATATTGAAAAGGAATAGTAGTTTGTTCCGGAGGGAGAAACATTTAAGCTAATATTTTAACATTATGCATGAAATTCTTACGATGAAAGAAACCCATAAGTATTTAAGTCTGTTACACTTGATTTAAGACCTCGTGCTCAAACCGTTTGTGTTTTAAGGGTTCTATGTACCCCAGAACAGCAGAGAAAGGCTGATTCGTGTCCTATGTATTTTTTTAATGTGGTAAAGAGAAAAGGAAGTTTGTTTCATTCAGGTATGTTCGGCAGTGCTCGGGTATGTTCGGTAATTGTGGAGTGGGCTTGGTAGGCACGGGTATGGCTTTTAGTGTGTGCTTGATGGTATTTGTATGCATTTATTTACGTTTCTTTTATATATTCTGTAATCATTTGTTCTTATTTGTATTTTTTCATTTGTTAATTTATTATTTATTTCCTTAAATTTTACTATATTTATTTATTTTCTTATTTGTTTAAATTTTCTATTTATTAATTTTCGTAGCTCTTTATTTCCATTTACATCTATATTTGCATTTGATTTATTTATAAAAATCTAATTTGTCAGAAAATAATTATTTCTTAGATATTAATGATTTATTTACTTATTAATAGTTCCATATTTTAATTTTTTTTACTTTAATATATTTCTTTATTTTATATTGATTTTATTTGCTTATTTTACCCATAATTTTTTATTATTTTTATTTTTACAATATATTGTTTTTTATTTATTTATTTTCTTTAAAAAATTATTTTATTATTAATTAGTCCATGGTGTCTTTGTAAGAAATAAGAGAGTTCACATTGTCTCCTCTGTCTGAGAAAATCCCGTTTTTATTGTTATTATATTAACGTATACAATTAAGTTTCTGCCGTCGAGTTTCGAGTTTTTTTACCTTCAGTGTTAATTACTTCAACACAGTTACCCCTTACAAGTATGTTTTCATATTATCACTACTCAAATACACCATTAAGAATAGCTACCATTCACTTTTGCAAGTTTAAGGAAAAATTGTGTTTTGAGTTTTGATCTCATACCCCGTTAATGGTTATTAGTATGTTATTTCTATTATTAAATGTGTTTACCTCCACCTCCTGCATGTCCTTTGTATTTGAAGTATGTAAATGTTTTTATTACTTGTGTAATCTTTATTAATATATTTTTTCTTGTGTCAGAACAAATTTTTTGTAATCACATTTGTTCTGCCTTAGGCATGACATTAAATTACTGAACTTAGGATAGGGCTTCAGAAGATTTACGATTTGTACAATTTTGCTGGATTTCACATCCTTTCGTCAGAACTGTAAAACATAGATATCAGGTTGTTTTTAAATGGAGAAATATATTGCGAGAATAATTATAAGATAGCTTTGTTACTGGGCAATGCTCCGTGCTTACGATCGACATAGCGCTAAAGATTCCGCTGACTAGCATATGTAATATATAGAGGTACGTCAATTTTGCGGATTCATCTGGCAGTAGCCTAGATTGCTCAGTCCTGTACACGCTCTGGATACAGTCGATTATTCATTGGCTTACAACATTACAAGCGATAGCTCTATGAATCATTTCCTTATTTACTACTGGCTTGCAATAGTCAAATGCGTTTCGTGACAGCCGTCAGCTAATCACACACGTGACTATGAAGTATATTTTTTTGCGTTCAACCTGACCTGGAATGTATTTGCGAAATTGACGTACCTCTAGTAATATAGTATCAATTTTACGGTCAAGCTACTCCACTGACCTGAAGGAAACTACTATATTTTTGCTCCAGTGCAATGAGTAGAGACATGCAAAAATCGCGTTATTTGCAGACAGCTGACTTGACTCCAAGTGACTATAGGCTTGTTCGACGTCTCCCACTGGCCGATATTGTCGTGACTTGCCGTGGAGAATGCTTACACGGCAGAGAGGCCAATCTCTGTAAAGATGTAACACACGTAAATGTCAACACATAAAATTCGTGGCCAGTTGAATCGCAGATTATGCTCTGTTATGTATAGGAAAGTGCAGTTTAGTCAGTTACCAAATAATAACGCGAATTTTGCATGTCTCTAGCAATGAGACCTTAGTGCTGACCGTTTTGTTTATTTGAGAAAGTATGGTTTGAAGTCAATCGCATATTTTTAGCTTTGAATTTTTTTATAATCACATTAAGTAGTATTTGCCATGATATGGCAGACTTAAAAGTCCGTTTTTTTTGATCAGTTTGAGAGGCCCGAAAATAATTTTTTCCAATAGCGTGCTGACTATTTAAACTACTATAAACGTCGTTTGAAATTTGTGTACTTATCGTTGATAAGCATATGTAATTCGCGTTGAGAAGTGACATAAATAATAAATAATCACAACTCCCTGCACAACATTTCATGCGCAGGTTGACGGCCCCCTTAAACCTGAAATACTTGGTGCATGCACGATAATTGTCGTACAAGCGGCTACATTGTTGCAGGTATAAGGCCACGTGTATTATGTGTGTGGGCAGGGTGGGGTGAGGTGTGTAGGTGTCCGTACGAGAAGAAACCCTGACATTCTCTGACAATGTACAAGTCTGACCTCTGATCGAGACGCTAATATCGGGTACAGTTTATGCCGACGTGCTCTTTTAACAACAATTCTTCGCTCGTGGAATGTGACCTCCCCTTGATGTCGTCACTGCCTATTTTTCTCCGAAACTCCATCTTTAAACCACTTAAGTTTTTGCCCTGAGATTAGACGAAATTCGTATAAATGCCAGTTCACACCGAAAAATGTAACAGCAGCAATGTTAATTACAATATGTTGGTTACAAAAACGCTACCAACAAATAACGAGTAATGGTACACTATTTGTATCAATGCTGATAGAAAATGCACTATTTACGTAGCTGAAAACACCAATGTTACTAACAAAGTAATAAGAATGATTGAACTTCAACAACAATGTTGACAGCAAAGACGCAAGCAACATTGCTGATAGCATTGTTAGTAACGTTATCGTTTGATCTATATCGTCCTAGAATGGGTCGGGAAAATAATTTTGTTAACAGTGTCGGTGACAAAGTTATTAACATGTTTCTAAAATTATATATTTTGTTGATAGTAAATGTTTTCCACAAAATATTGACAACAAATGTAATAAACATGTATTTTTAAATTGTAACATACTTAATAACATAATGATGACATCAGTGTTAAAATATGATGCTAAGAACAATTTTCAAGCATTTTTTACGACTTACGTTAATGACTTTGTTGAAAGCGTTTTATTTGCACTGTTATTGTCGATGTAAACGGGGCTTAAGGATGGTGCTTACCTCATAACCCTGGCGCAGAATGTTAAATTACGTACGGCGGTGGTAAGATACCTATAAAAATTTCGCTTTCTGACAAAAAAAATATTTTATTTTGTATTAAAGAATGTTAATACAGAATTAAAAGCGTATAAAAAAGAGCAGACATTTGAATTTGTTTTTTACATTAAATTATTTATTTGCTTAAAGTTTTCAAGGTATTGTAAAACCATCCTTAAAGACGTGTGTCAAACCGATATTTAAAAAAAAGTAATTTGAGACACACATGTAAGTTCGATAGGCACTTAGTCAAACCGAATTAAATTTAACATGTAATTCCCTAATCTTGCTCTAGCAAGGGTTCTAGGTCAGGCAGTGACATTAATTGATCCGGTACAAACATTATATATTTGACAAACTTTACGTGTACTTCACAGTGTGATTAAAAGTAGTAACAAGTGTTTAACTTACGCCTTTTAGACCAAGTCATATAAGCACCACACATTAACAATGTTTTCCTACGGCGATTACAAAATAAATAAAAAAAAATATTTCAGTACGCAGTTTCTCTTTTATTATTAACAATTTTCTTTCAAGGAAAAAATATCAGCAATTTAGCCAGTATGCAAATTATATATTACCATAAAATTGTCGACGCAATGCATGTTGTACTTTATACTGTAGTTGCAGTGAGGTACCAATTGCAAGTATAGCTGTATACACATAATATTTTCTTTATCAGTAGGTGCCAACACTGAAGGATGAAAGAGGTTGTTGGAAAAGCGTAGCATTCTATGTTTTCTCACCAAGGATCTGTGGCAAACTTGTGGTTGGCAAAACGGCGGTTTCCGGCTGTTTCTCACTACCCCGAGAAAACCATCTGGCCAACAGCAACGTATGCTACGTTTCTTACATGCGAAAATCGGGAGCGAACTCTCCGGGGACTGAGCCCAGTTCAGCATTGTGGGAGGCGAGTGGTCTGACCACCACACTGCTACCTCCACTTATGATAAACTGTTCAAGGACTCGGGGCGAGGTTTGTGTAGGATACGTCAGGACAGGGTGTGATAATTTGCGTGGTAACAACATATTATGAAAAATAATAACGTCTCACATGTCTATCCTAATTGCCCGTAAAGTGACTTATAGCAGGACAACAGCGGTTGAAAATCGACTGCTTAAAATATAATTTTGTATAAAACTCAACTTGATAGTACGCAACGACACTCTGAATAGTGTCAACCCCTTGAAATACAAAATGTTTTTTTATTCTTTTCAGAGAAATTGAATGTTAAAGTCAATTTTGAAGGTAGCACTATTCTCAATCAGATTACCTTTACAGGCATTTTGAAAACAAATTTTCAATAAACTTTCCACAAACTGTCACCACATAAAATCAACGCATTCGGTTCTGACTCACCCTGTTTACTTATTTCCAGAAAAAAACATTTAATAATTATTACTTACATCAGTAATACATGTTCTTGGCATCAAGAGAAACCTACCTTTCTATTTTAACAGTGTTGTTTTTTCATGTGGATATTCCTGGACGTTGTTTCATAACAAGTAATTTGTGTATGAAATATTTCGTTGATATTCATTTACATTCCTTGGTATATCTAATCACCCCTTCTAATATATTTCTTATATAACGTCTTCGGCACCCTTGTGTGGCGTGGTCGGTCTGTGAGAATTTGAACTATACGTTCATTAATCATAACTGATATCTAACTACAATGTATGTTTGAACAAATGTGCAAAATATATTACAAGATAGCACTATTATTGTTGGACATTTGAGGGGCTTAGAACGATAGTGGTGTAAGTCCCGTAAAATAATTACAAAATTGATTAATAACTTTTACGTATAAAATACAGCGCATTCGAAAATTGAGTAATAAAGCGTAATAATTGTAATGAAACTTTCTATTAAAACATGTTTGATATGAATGAAAAAAGCAACTTTTAATAAATGTGACTTACACCACCACCATTATTCTAAGCCCCTCATTTAAGCAATTTAGTAATGTGCTACAAATTTCTTTCAGAAAAAATAGTAAAAAGTAATTAATTAAACATAAGAAACCCGCATGTTTGCCATCTTTCCCCGATATATTTTATAAATACCCCAGAAGTGCTCCTAAAAATAAAAAATAAATTAATTAATATAAAATATTTTTGTGCATATTTGTCTTATAACTGTTAGATTTTTTTCTGAATATGTTTATAAAATTCTCCTGAAATATCTAGAGGATGTACACTCATTGCCATATGAATTACTAGGCCAGGAATAATTAATCCAAATTTCGTGAAGTATACACCACCATCAGGAGCCAGTGAAAGCTATTCTAGATTTCATTGGCTCCGTGTAATTGCCTCTAGGAGCTCTGATGCCACTATATCTGTGACAACAAGCACTCTCGCAGGTGAACTCGCGCGCAATGTCATCGTTGGAAGTGTAGCTTGAATGCTACTGGCATGCTTCGGCGACGGGTTCGACACAGCTATGAACACACTGATATTCATCAGCCAAAATGTCTCTACAACAATCTCTAGTGGCTAAAACACGACACTCTGAATTTACTCATTTTAAACATGTTCGTGTTCATATGTAGTTATACGGAGTCTGAAGTTTTATGGCTTCTTTGCTTTATTTGGTTTGTTAAACTCCGACAAACTATCCAATAATATGGCTGACAACTGGGATTCACGGAGCAGTATGAAGATAATAAGCAGATACAACTATACATCAAATTAGTTTACCATAACCCGAAAACACAGTCTATCTAAACTTAATTATAGTATTTTCTCTCGCGAAAGTAAGCATTACTATTAACTGCGAAAACAAAAATAGTTTGCTGTATAACTATGTGAACAGATTTACTTCTAAATACGTTATATTTGACATTTTTTATACATCAGCATGCCTTTTTGCAAGGGGCCGCGGTGGCCGAGAGGTCAGACCTCTCACATCCCACCTAGGCGATCCGGGTTCGATTCCCGGCGGGGTCGGTCCCCGGATTTTCACATTTGGGAATCGTACCGGACGATGCCGCTGGTCGGTGGGTTTTCTCGGGGATCTCCCGTTTCCCTCGCCCATTCATTCCAGCGCTGCTCCATACTCACATCATGTCACCACTCACCAGCGCTAAAGACCTCGATGTAAAGCGCTGACCAAAATCTCTCACTCTCTCATGCCTTGTTGCAGAGGCGTAAGATTGATAATACTAATCTATTTCCTGTGTGGTACATTCTCTAAAAGTAAGTGGTTATCAAGATGTCAGGAAAGTGGAAGGGACTTAACTTTATTAGTTCCGCGCAAACACACAATTACACAGTCAACGTAAAATCTAAAATAAATGCTCTGATTGAAATATATAGAGCGATGAGGGCCGGAGAGGTAGGCACGGGATAAAATACAGTCTTCGGCGGAGCGTGGATCTAACAGAGAAATATCGCAGCTTTCGACTCGCCGAGGTATTCGCACAGGCAGGGTAGGACCTGCCACGAGGTTGTAAACCCTCCCGGACCACTTAGCAGTCTCAGCTCATAACGATCGAGTTTCACGTCTGTTCTGCGGAGCGGCGGCCCGGTAAAAGACAACTTTTAATCTATTCCCCTGGCGCAGGCCAATCTAACGTCGAGCTTCGGTTTAAAATAAATAAAATATATATTTCTCTGGTGATCGGCGCGGCTGATAAGCGGCAGAGTTAACAGAAGGTGCGGGCCTCTGGCCGGGATCACTCAGGGCTTTACGACCGTTTGGCTCAAGTTCTGCTGGACGCTGGCGCCGTTCGCCGACCCAGGAGCGTGCCTTGTTAAGGGGGCTCCCTATACTCTGTTTCGAACAACTTTGGTGAAGTTCGACATCTACTTACGGGCAATAACTGTTAATGTTTTGTGATACTGCATGTGGCATCACTTAAAAAAACTTCCTAAATTGTAATATAACTACAGACCTCAAAAATTCGCGTTTTCTTTCAGACACAAGCCAGAATTGCAGCAACTGTAAGTTCGTGCTACTTGTACAATTGGCCGTTGACTTATTTAACGTCGATGAGCCAATAAAAAAAATGTGTGCAAATGCGGGCCCATTTCACTGTGTCACCGAGCAGCCAACGAACATATGATATTTACTTGATTACACAGGTATTCTTGAATGCTAGCCTACCTGTCAGTGAACTCGCGAATTTTTCCGGTCTCTAAAATGTAAGAAACTAACCCATACACTGTATGGGACGCTTACCGTACTTTAGCTTGCATAGAGAGCAAGTGTTAGCATTGTTACTGTACACGTCTGGTGACACAACGATATATTTCACTGTTTACTTAAAATTTACAAGAACACTACCATTTATGTATGGGAAACAATTTTACCTTGCTTACTTTCCCAACACTCCTGTATATCGGTATGACAAGTTCACAAATTATTTTTTACAGTTCATATTTACAGTATAAATGGTGAAATGGACACGTATGTTAAATTTTAAACTATAAATATCTTCCATTGTGACTGATATTATAAAAGTAGCTGTCAAATTTTTCTAAAGATATACGAAAACATATGTACCTGCGCTATCAACTTGTTGCTGCGAGTTGCGAATATCCCCCTTTTTTACGATAGTTCCAAACATGCATTAAACTTGAGTATGCAGGAAGAACCAAGCGATTTGACGCGAAGGTTACACGTTGGGCTGGCACTAGGGAGGACCTGGGGTCGATCCCAGGCTGCGGCCATCATGATTTCGGTTGTCCGTGGATTCACAAAATCGTTCCAGGCGAATGCTGGGATGGTTCCTTAACAATGAACGTGGCCGATGCCTTTTCTAGTTCCTGTCTTTGAGTGAAATTGTGTGTCATCGTCGCTTATAATGACCTCGCTGTCGACAATATGTTAATTAAAATAAAAAAAAAACAGTACACACACTTCAAACTAATGTCATTTTAAGTTTGAAAATCCTGCATGCATGACTATAAACGGCTATTTAAGGCCTGGAACACTCACTGGATTCTAAAACCACTTACATAGGAACACGCATAGGATTCACACTTTCCATTAAAATTAAATTATATTGTGACTTCTTTAAGTCCGACAGGAAAAATAATAATAGTTGAGTGGCTTGCGTGCAAAGATGATAACTGCATTAAATACGCCGGTCGACGGCACCCTTAGAGCTCATTTGATCTTGTGATTCACTCGTCACACAAACGCAGAACTTCAAGGGAGCTACCTTAAGGGATTTCAGTACCTACCAACTTGCATTAATAAAATTTCTGTGCCATCTATGTTACAGATGTAAAATGATTTAGACACCGCCAATGCATACTGCACATCTTTGTACATTTTCAGAAGTTAAAATTTCTTGACCACTAGAGTCAGTCAGTTTCGGTGGTGACTTGTAGAAGAAAATAATTTCTGCCCGAAAGTTACTAGTCAAAAAATAACAAAGTTAAATGTTATTAAAGGTTTATTTTATATTTCCATACATCACTTTTACTAACCAACATGACGATGTTGATAGCATACAGCAAATTAATGATCTTGTTCATTTTAACGGTGTATTTATTAATCTATATGATAATGTTATAATTTTCAGTTAGTAAAGTCGTAAACGTTGTATAATAATTCAGACGTCGATATCTATGCAACATACAACGGAAAAATAAAACAGAACAGGTAGTCGAAACACTTAAAATTAGATTTACTGCGAAAAACGTAAAATCCGAAAGGGCGGCTTTCGATGCCCCTTAAAGACGAGAACGTTCGTCCGCCGCGGAGCTACGGTTTGAATGTTGGCGTAAATTAGGCATGTAATTTAAACGTCTGCCGGCTCCTGACTGCAGTTGTGCAACTAAATGAAGCGTGCAGTACATGATCGAAACAAGAGATAGCGGATGTCATCAGTGTCTGGTTTGCCACACGGTGTTTTACACTGGGATGGTAGATTCCTGTTTTTATTACAACCAATTAGTTCCTAGTTTGTTTACGAGCCTGCGTGAAGGTACTTTAAAATGGAGAAATGTAGTGCAAAGGTTTTCAGTTAGAATATAACTTATTTGAAATATTTTATCAGTACTCATTTAAAACAAGTTTCTGACAACCTGACTGCTTCTATTTTAGAACCTCCAGTAGGCCTGCTTATCTAGTAATGTTGACGGACATACCAGAATTATGGTACAGTGAACTAACTTTTACCATACTTGTGCATGAAATATATTAGGGCCTTTGCTTACCGGCGGATATTTTGCGCGATCGGGGTATCGGGACGCTTCAGATGTAAGGATGATTCTTGCTCGCTTAAAAACATGCTTCATCGCCCTTATGTGAGAGCGCCCAGCTGGCGTGCAGTTATTGTCAGCAACTCGCCCGAACGTGTTACTAAGTAAGAGCAATATTTTATATCCTCTGTTAGTAAAAGTTGAAGTATGGTTCATACCTAAAGACAACTCAAAAGTTTTTGTTTTAAACATTTCGTAGCATAAACTAACATAAACCGTTCATTTTTGTGATTTTCAATCTCTCAGAATATTTGCAACAAACGTAAGTTGAAAAAGTAACTATTATTAAGGTGGCTGCCTGGGTTTTGCATGTTTGAGGCTTTGAAGTGCGGAAGCGATAAGGAAAGCAGAGCTCGCGCATCATGCCTCATCTTTGCTTCTGGGTGCACGTCACTGATACGACATGCAATTTCTCGCCGACAGCCCGCTTCTATGAGGCATTGCAATAATGACACTAAAATTTTACGATGAAATATTTAAGATAACTGTGTATGATACACGCTTATACAATTTTGATGATTTTGCACTAAGAATTTAGTTTTTAAAAATGACCGCAAAAAGCGACCATTTTCTGCACTTTTGGCCGCGAGAAAAAATTATTTAAAGAGTACTATTATTCCTGAAATAGGTATACAATCCTACATCTACCGGTCGAAGCTCTGTTCAACCTTCGGTGACCTGGGCAGCAGGTGGCAACCTTAAGGCGGCTGCCTACTTCACACTTGAAATGCGTTGCAGTGTGTTCGTAAACAGGTTTTTTCTACGAAAATATTCCACGTGTGCCCATTGTTTTAACGTACGAACAGAAAATACACTTCATACAAGGTCGGAACCTCGTTGTTAAGATACCTATCTCATTAAAAACACTGTTTCTAAGCCCTCTAACATGGATAAAAACGGCCTTTTCAGACAGCCGTACTTCAAAATGTACTAATTGGACGTATGTGAAACTCAGATTGCGACCTGCACTGAACTTTGTTGCTGACTTTCCACCAATAAAATTATATGGTCACCGATTAATGTTCCATAGTAAAAACCGTTCGGCGAGAAGCTGGCACGCTATTTCAGCACTTTGCTTGTTGTAAAGACGCGACATTTGATGCGCGCTTCAAAGTCGACCTTACTGCTCCGTCGCTTTTGAGCCTCTCACGAGCGGTTAGGCGGCGCCCTTAAGTAGCGTCCCTACACAGCAGAGACCTGAGCAAGCGGTCGACGGACCATACTTTGAGTGACAACTGGGCGTGTTTTTGTCTGAGAAGACACACTGAGGTAGACATTGACCTGACGGGAATATCTGTGAATGTAGAAAAGAAAATGGGACAGAAAAAACTAAAGAACGCTTTGCTTTTAGTCGATTTTCTCACTAATAAATTAAGTAACTATAAGTTTTCACTACAGATATGTATTCACAAAGGATGCAGCTAGGTTACTACATGTAACTTTTCTGTTTAATGGAAGAATATGTATTATAAACAATACAATATTTAACTGAAATCTTCCGTAATCGTATTGACATTTCAGTATCAAAACTTCTACTAAAGTAACAATGATACGACTTTTGTATTTACTTAAAAAAAAAAAAAAAGTCTGGTGCCATAAGCACATTATTTTTTAGAAAATTAAAATAAACAAATCATCCTGAAATGGAGCTAATTTATTAACTAGGAACGCTCCTTACGGGGATCTCCTAACTTGAACTTTTAATTTTTTGCAGCGAGATTTAATTAATTTTTTTTAATAAAAATTTATTTTTAACCCACAAACAAAACAGAGAGGTGTTGCGACATTCCCCTTAATTCCGCGCAGGCTAATTGATTATTGAGTCCAGGGATGATAATTAAGAACTCCGGCAAATCTCATTTAAGGCCTCGCTCTTTAGTTTTGCAGTTGTTTCGAAAATATTTTTTAACGAAAATTAATACACATATCAAAAATTCGTTCTTACAGTTTTAAGACTTACATATCGTAGTTTGAATCTTAATTTTTCTGCTGCAATACACCAAACGTATATTTAAATTTTTGCCCGTGAAATATCACATATTTTGTGGTCAAAATAAGCCAAAGTGAAGCAAAATAATTTTTTGCTACCAAACGGTACATTATTTTAGAAACGCTCTGGTAAATTTGTGTACCGTATGACTGTAAACCGTCTTAAATTTTTTTAAAAGCAATTGGTTAAAAAATATTTGAGTTATTTGCAATAGTTTGAAATAAATGAAAGACCATGGCCTCAATCGATCTCACGTACCGCCACGTGCCGCTCACTGAGGTGGAGAATTACAACACTATTGATACTGCTGTATACGAGACACCCACACTTGCCCTTGCAAATATTTAACCATTTTTTCTGAAATATATCGACGGAGTGGCCGGGTAAGACAACAGCTCCTTCCGTGCTCACCTTTTTCTTCTTCCTTCCTAAAATCACGACGACCCTCACACCTTCACTTTTGGCGGGAAAGGTTCCCAAGTGCCCAGTAACCCTTCGGAACGCCTTCCAGCAAACGGGAACCCTGAACTAATTACACCTGACCATTATTAATTTGTTCCTAATTTTCATTTTAAACTTCATTTTATTCGTATTTGTTGATATACACTTGAATATTAAACGTAATTTACAATGTCCTACTATAATTTTAACAAAACGATTTTTCTATGTTTTGTTCTTAATTTCTTTACAGAATTTTCGTAATGCGAATTATTGATAAAATGAATTGGTGTATGCCCAATTCTTTCGTTTAATAACAACTAAGTATCTAAAATGTAATTTACAAAATACTATGTATAAAAAAAGTGTGCAAGCAGATATTTCGAAAATTACTTCCTATAGCAATATTACTTTTTAAGTTTTATGTTTAATACTTTCGCTTGATATTTTTACCGGCCATGACAGAAGTTTTCCGTCTCATACCCTAAGATAAATTCTGAACTCAAACGTGTTTTTTTTTTAAATAGGATCTTCCAGTTTTAATTATATCGCTGACAAAATCACCATAAATATTAATGCCTGAATTCACCTTAGTATCCTGCCGTAAGGTAAAAAATATTTTCCCCGATGTATTAGTTTGACTTAGTAAAGTGTAAACTAGCAAATACGTAATTTCAAAGTCAATTGGGAAAGTAAAATTTTTCGTGTTAAATAATCGTGAGCAGTTTAACGTTAGATTATATATTTTAATCTAATATTTTCAAAGTAGGATCTTCAGTGAGTAATAACCCAGCATTCACAACAACAATATTTGAGTAATTTACTTTAATTTTTCTTATCATATTCATCAACAGCCGAGAGTGGCCAGCACGTGCATTTTGCTATGGAGAGAGAAAACCAGAAAGCCGTTAAAAGGCAGGTTGTCAAACTTACACGTACACAGGGTGGTCTGCTGACTGCAGGTGTGAAATTCACAGAACGGCGTACAGTGGCTGGTAGCCGAACTCCCGGTAAACGAAAATTCCCCCAGCCGTATCGCGAAGCATCAGCGCGGACACGGCATTTACGCCGAAAGTTGATCGCCGCTCTCGTGAGGGATAAAATCTCTGTATACTGTGGCGGCGGTACCGCGCGCCAGGCCCGCTGTGTACCCTAGATACAATCGATACCCCGCGGCGAGGAATCGATTACGTAGATTGCAGCGGACGTGCCGCGGATCAAGTTGTATTTTCCAGCGTTGGGCTTCCTGAAAACGAAGCAAGTAGCCGAACTATGGCCGTTTAAAGAGGCAGTTGGTGAGGAACGGCTATTCTGCATTACCAATAAGACGATCGACACAAACATTGCTACGACGATAGAAGCAAATTGTTTAAGTGTTTCTGAGTTCGAGTTGTGAGTGCGTTCGGAAGGAGCTTCACAAGGTCAAGGGAACAGGCAAGTTTTCGCAAGGAAATAAGTAATCACACACGCTTGTCTCAATAAAAACTATCGCCAAAATCAGAATTAACAGTTCCAGCAACAGAGTTTTGCTTAACAATAGCCGAGATTAAATAGACTACTCACAGACACGTTTTTCTAAGCAAATATATATTTTGAATAAATTTTGCACATTTATAAAGGTGATATAAATATTTTTTTCTCAAACAATTTGCTACTTATAACTATTAAAATTTACTGTAGCAGCATATTCGTATTTTCTTGCCATACATTTCAAAGAAATGGTTTGAAGGTACGTAAGATGGGCCCGTCAGCGAAGCTAAGTGAGTGTGAGGTACTTAAGAAAATCCTTATGTCACTTGTATACATGATTTTGCTCTTAAAAAAGTACTTTGAAAATAATGAAATTTCTTTAATGAAACACTGCCACTAAAACTATTGGAGTTAACTTACGACGAATTTTCTTGCTGCTCTAGCTTTATTGTTTTATTTCTGTTAGTGGCATTAATGAACACAATACATTCAACTTTGACGTCAATGCGTGCAAACCACAGTACGTGTTTAAAATTAGCGTATACATAATTTGATTGCAAAATTTATTAATGTTTCGTCAGCCAGCAGCCTAAGTGGCAAGCTGATTAATTTATCGTTGTGTTGAACTAAACATAAATGATTTTATTTTTAGAATAACACTATTTTATTGCATGTAACCATACCAACCCTTCTTACTAATATCAGCCACATTAAGCTTAAACACCTCTCCGCATGTTCCTCGCTCGTGACTGGGAACAAAGAATTAAATTGCAAGCCAGATAGCGGGACCAAAGGGGGGCTTTGGGGGTCACGTCTCCCCATATACAGGATAAATATAAAAATAAATATTTCAACAAAAAGTTAATAAATTCGTTTAGTAACCATATCTTATTAATTACATTATTGCTAAAAAAAAAAAAAACAAGTATTAAATTCTCGGTTTCGGTAAACTACAAGACAAATATGAAGGTTGCATCACACGAAAAATGACTACTAACCAAAACTTATATGTTAAGAGTTTTTGTCCGATATGATCTTTGAAAGAACTGTGCAATGGGGGTTCATGACTAGATTCAGTTTCTTGGACGTACTCCATTGCAAAATTGAACGACTGTCAAAGAATAACAGAAGAAATAAAAGAAGCCATAAAATAAGCAGAGTATGCTTAGTCAGCAAGATACAAACACAACATGAAATTCCAAGATTGAATCGTGTCAAATAAAAATAAGGAATAAACAGATAATAAATGAAATTAATAACAAATAAAATAAAAACCAAATAACATGCGACACAACGATGAGACGAAACAACAAACACAGTAGATATCAGACACGAACAGAAAAATAACAAAAGAACACAACAAGTAGACGAGACAAAACGCAACAGATATCAGACATATAAAGACAAGAAAAACGACACAATGAAGAGACGAAACAAAACACAGTAGTTTTCCAGACAGACAGTGTTACGACGTTTCGGGAACTGGAATCTGTTCCCGTCATCAGGTAGCCACACAGGGTTCAGGAACACGAGTGCGACTGATGAGGAGACTGGGAAAACCATGGGTATATATAGGGTAAGCCCACTAAAACTGGCTGGTAACTGTAGCAAAAACTAGTGACGAATAGCAAAAGTTACGACAAAGAGAGAGAGAGAGGGAGAACATTGGACTATATATTGTAGGGCAGAGAATTAGACAATATTTCCCGCACTTAGTCGTATCTGCAAGAATTATTTTTTTTTTCGGAAGTATTGCATTCTTGAGCAATTATGTGCCGCACTTGCATATTTTATTATTTTTAAAACCAGCGTGAGTTTTATACGTTTGGGTAAATTCATGACCAATGATTGATGAATAATTCTAGTTGCGATATTTCTGCGTACTGGGAAGGCAAGATCACAGAAGACGACACCAGGGCTCTGGTTTGAATTGTGCAACACAGTTGTCCTCGAAAATGTTCGGACAACGACCGCAGTTGTGGCCTTCCATGTTCCTCGGTTGGAGGGAGGGGTGAACGTGTGGTTAGAGTGGGGCGAGGGGAGTCTTCGCCTGGGGCCATCGCTAATAACGTCCGGAAGTGTATCCAGATTAAAACAGACAACCTCACGAGGACTACCCGGGGTAGGTAGTCAAAGTAGCAAGGGCGACTTCTCCGCCGTTAAAAGGAGATCAGATGCCGAAGGGGAGGTGGGGACATTATAAACGACGGCTGTAGGTAGTTATTCCGGTCCGGCGAGGGGGAAGGGAGGCATTCCTCCCGGGGGCCAGATTCCTGGGATGTAAAAGCCCCGAGGATTGGTAGCTGGATCGCCACGGGCCACACCAATCTGATGGCGCGGGCGACATAAAACACGCGGGGAACGTGTGTTCGTAGGCCTTCTTGCGAGACGACGTCTCTCGGTCACGTGCCCTAGAGCGGTCCTCGCTCCTCCATCCACTTCCCTCCCCTCTGGACACGTTGGCGGGAGACCTTGACGAGTACACCTTGTAATAGTGTTACAGTGAGATATAAATTTTAATTAATATTTGTTCCTAATTGTACACTGCAAAATGATGAACTTTGTTTTAGTGGAATGGTTTACTGTTTATTTAATTGTATTTTTACATTGAAATTTTAGCCCTAACTAATTATTTGTTTGCTATATTTAGTTGTTAGTAGTTTTAGCCATTACTATCTCTCTCACCAGGTTTATTGATCTTTTTTCTCATTTTATTGTATTGGTTTTACGGGTAGGCCTAAATGTAGTAATGGAACAATTGTACATGCTATGCAATATTTGCTTTCTCCAAGCTTTGAGGTTCGTCACCTCGTAGTCCTTGCAGGCTCTTTGAAATTAGCGCATCGAAGCATTTACCTTCTTGCTCCCGAAGAAGACCTACGGCAGATCCCACGAAAGGCCCGGGATCGCATCTGCCGCCATCCTAAATATTAATACACCAAAGGGAGGGCGTATAGTCTAAGATGAAGTAAATACTACCATTTGAGAAGAGGCATTATATATATTTTTATTACCAGATAGTTAATTAATTTATTAGTGAGCCTCAAGACACTGTGGGAGAATTCGTAAGCTGTCTGAAAATTTTACAAACTGTATTTTACTAACATTTTCCGGTGTCAACTAAATTATTCTTTACTTTGAAATGTGCCTAACTGAACATTTTATGCAATGACTTAGAATTGTAATAACTAATTTTACGTGTGTAGCTGTGCTGCCTCTAGTTATCTTGAACACGTACTTATTTTTGCCAATTTCAGTTAATTCATACCCAGAGGTATGAGTATTTAATGTCTTATACTTTACCGACGTACTGAGTTATGCCGAGGCTTTAATATTTTACATTAACTTCAACAAGCAAGATTATTCCACAAACCATACGAATACTATTGAATAGTGCCAATATATGTTTATGCTTTGGGGAGATTAGTGTGCATTTTTAGTATGTATGTGTGTAGGAAATGTATCTGGACAGTTTTTTTTTGTTTCATCTCAAGCCAACTCAGAAAATAAATATTTCAGATTTATCTTCTAGTGTGTGTATATTGCTACTATAATTATTTTAACATACGTGTAATATATATTTTATTTTCAACCCACAATACAATACACATTTAATCTAGAAACATCTACAACCATACCACTGTGCCTACACGTATTTTGCTTACTCACCTTCACTGCTTCAGACATTATTTTTTATTTAATATATTATCAGAATTTGCAGAGAGATACTGTGTACTATAACCTTCTGCTAAGAAAGTCTGCAACCATAGGCTCTAGTTTAGAAATCAGCATTTATGAACTGACTCATTAGTGCATAGAGCCATGATTTTGTCGCGGAAAGATTTTTGCACCTGTGTGTTAGAGATGACGGTTAATCGCGGGAAAACTTGACTGTTTGCTGGATTTTAACGCACGTTCAGCTTACCAGAAGATTACTGGCTTTCGCTTGTACGTACAGCTGTTGCCCTATTTTACTAAACCAATAAGAATCCCGCTATTGTAATATTTGATGCTTATTATTAGAGATACGTAAATTTCGCGGATTCATCTGGCAGTAGTCTAGATTGCTCAGTCCTGTACACGCTCTGGATACAGTTGATTATTCATTGGCTTACAACATTACAAGCGATGGCTCTATGAATCATTTCCTTATTTACTACTGGTTTGCAGTAGTCAAATGCGTTTCGTGACAACTGCCAGCTAATCACACACGTGATTATGGAGTTTATATTTTTTGCGTTCAACCTGACCTGGAAAGTATATGCGAAATTGACGTACCTCTGCCTATTATTGGTCTGCAGACAGCTCCTGTAACATATAGATTTTCTCTATGTTACGGGTACTGAACTTTAAAACCCAGTGGAATAAGGTTTACGTTTTAATTATTACTTGTATTTTTGCGCCGTTCGTCTTAAATTAATTTTAATATTTATGTTGGTATTTAAAGTTTAGGATATATGAATGTTCAGAGACTTATTCAGTGCAGTGCAGGAATGGTGCATAGCGAACATTAGAACTGTGCTAGGAGCAGTGAGAAAACTGGGCATAGATACAGAGATAGGCATAAGAAAGGGACTGTTTTATGAACTACGAAGGGGTCCGGACATGTCGAGGGAAGAGCTGTCCTGGACCGAGGGGCCGTGGTCCTGTTCCTCCGACTTTGCTGTATAAGGAAGGATGAGAGTATGCCAGCTTGTCCAGGAGAATGGCAGTACGATGTATATGTCTGGATCAGACGTTTCGAGAAAGAAGATTTTCTCTGGTATGGCTTCAAGTTTCCAGTAAGACATAGGTAGCTCGTCGTATGTTGATGCCCGGACGAACGCACTAGTAAAACTACGTAACGTTAATGCCACACAGTTAGCTTGTCAGATTTTATGATTGTAAATTTTTCATACAGTAATTGAATTCTTCAAAATGTTTAAGTATTTATCCTAACTCCTACTATGCACCAATTATTTTATTAACAGCATTCATGAATACTTCAAGGTTCATTTTCTGTCTTTTTGTAATTCTTGCATGGCCCTATTTTGATGACTGGATTTATTTACTTGGACATACTCCATTGCTAAATAAATGACTGTTAAAAGAAAACTAAAAATAATACAAGAAAACATAAATATGCAGAGTATGCTTTAGTCATCAGGATACATACACAACATGAAATTCCAAAAGTGGAATCTGGTCAGATAAAAACAATGAACAAACAGAAAATAAAAGAAATAACAAGAATATAAAAATAGCTAAGTTGACATGCGGCACAACGATGAGACGAGACAAAAACACAAACAGAAATACAACAAAACAACGATGAGACTAAACAAAACACAAATATGTCGGACACAAACAGAAAAAACAACAAACGACACAAATG
>PNEQ01071226.1:0-18928 GCA_003012365.1 Medauroidea extradentata
TGTCCATTGTAAACGTCTGTGATGAATTAATGTTTCTAGTCGCATCGCTGTGTAGTAATATACTATGTCGTAAATAAACGTTTATTGATAGAAATATTTCGTAAAAAATATTAACAGAAGCGTAAAATAACGAGATCTGAAGCAGAAATCGTTGAAACATATTCCAAAGTCTGTGTAAACATATTTTGAAAGAGTTAAACTGTTTAGAATGCTGCGTAAGAAGGCGGCAACCAGTGAAATTGAACGTAGCTCCGTCGCTAGCGCGCCGCGAGCAGAATTCAAGCCGGTTGCGGGTGGGTAGGCAGCCCACTTGCCAGTTCTGTGTTGAATCGAAACACACTGTACACCATAGATGTACCACATATTAACCAATAGTCTGTATGCAAATATGTGGTATCGTTAATAAAATGCAGAGAATATGCTTGTGAGGCTATTCAGGAAGTACAGCCAGTTCGCTATGATGGGAGGCAAGCGCACTAGCCTCTACATAACCATGGCCGCTGTGAATATGAAGCAACAACTATGTAAGGGAATCTGTTGACGTAATTCGTTTATCTTTACTTTCTAGTTTGAAAATATCAATTTTGTTTAATGAAATAACTGACTATTACCATTTTTATTGATAATATTTCATTTTATCCTGACAAATTAAATACATTACATTCAAAATACATTTTAATAATTTAAAACACTGTGTAATAATTTTATTTCAATAAAGCTACGTTTAATTATTTACTCACATACTAATTTCAACCTTATTGCTGATTTTTACGTTGTGTGAATCTGCTGCATTACATTATGTTTTCACATTTACTGCATCGACGTTTGTTAATTTAAAATATTGCTTTTTACTAATTAAGTGGTAATACTATGGGGTAGTTTTTCCAATGGCGGGTGATCATTTATGTGACCCATTAATATTTTTTTTTTTTTACTTCGTGCAAACTGGAGGCATCTATCCGAACCAAACACAACATTTTGTGAAAGTAATTTTTTTTACACCACTAAGTTGTACTCTCACTGACGTGAAATGTGTTTTTAAATGTGACGACACTAATCACCTTTGATGTATACAAAGTTCGTTCCACATGGACCATTACTTTTTCCACCATAAGTAGGCCTAAATGTTTAGTTCGAGGTAGAGTACAGCGAAATTTTCTTTAAAAATTCATAACTTTTAGACGGTTGCGAAAAGGACTATACAAGTTTGGTTTATTTGGTAGGTCTTGGGCCCCTCTATCACCCGCGTCTTTATTGATGCCTGCTCCCGGAACGTGTGTGTGTGTATATATATATATATAAATAAATAAATAAATAAATATATATATATATATATATATATATATATACACACACACATTCATGTAGGAAAAATTCATTGGAGCACTGCACGCCAGTTCAACGACATGTGTGTAGAAATAATGCTGCATTACATACGTCGGTCAGCAGCACCTTTAGTGCTCCATCGATTGTGTGCTACACACAAACACACACACTCACACAACATACACACACTAACACAGCCTCCTATCCAATAAGCCACTTGCAGGCTAGCATCGGACATTCAAAAGCATAACCAGATGATGGTTTCCCCAGCCGTGCGAGCGATGCTGTTGTGTCGACCAGTTGCTCCCCGACACTTGGAAGACCCAGAAGGATGGTCTTCTAGGTCACTGACCTCATGGGCCTTTTCCTTCGACCCTTCACACAGGAAGTGTTCGGCTGGTGCTAATCAACAAACACTTTACCCTCTACTGCCCGCCGCCCTTCCACAAGTTCGTTCATCCCTGTGGAGCTCTGGACGACTGAATTCCCTCCAAGGGTTTTGTATCCCCGAACAGTAGTACGTCTCGTACAATAAAGATATTTGCTTCTATGTACGATAAAATCTTCTTTTGTATATTTTACTAAACTAATTTTATTTTTTAAATCTTACGTTACCCAAAGAAAATGTCGTTAATAAGTAGAGCCAGTGATTTTTGGTGAAAATAATTTTTCACGTCTTTTTTCAGTGCCTTACGTGCACACCTGCATCTTTGGTTCGTGGTTATTGGTAAAATATAATTGGAAAGAGGCGTGGCTCATTTGACTGCACCAACCAGAACAATGTTACCGCGATACAACACGCCTGTGATTTGCAGGTAGGACCCCGGGACGCCGAGATTTAAAAATTTCCAATCACTGACCATGGTGCAGAGAAACAGATGTTCACATAAGGCATTGAAACAAATAGTTGCAGAATTATTTTCACCAAAAATCACTGGCTATATTAATAAGTTATACATATTATTATCTAACACGGTACAAGATGATTTATGAAAATATACAAGAATGATTACAGAAATTTTGGTTTTCTGTAGATATTATTTCAAAGTCACTGAAAGAGAAATTTTTTAGGAAGTCTTCCCTGCAAAATTATTTTGTAGTACCCACAAATTTATTTTATGGTGGCCACAATAATTTAATGGTATCAACAAAATATTCTTGTGGTGATCACAAAATAAATTTTGCAGGGTAAATATACTTAAAATATTTTGTTGCTGCTACAAAAGATTTTTCCCGTGTAATTTCTTACCGATTGTACCATAATCGTTGTATGGTCTTCGGCTACCGCCCGCAAGTACGAAAAACGTTTAAAATGTGAGAGGATGCCGAACGTGACTTGGTTTCACATAAAAAATTTCTAATACACATTAGCTTAATTCGTTCGAATAGCTGTAAAATATTAAAATTATTGCGACATTCTTTTTCCAAAACCTGCCCAAAAATATTTGGCAAATGATTTACAAAATGTTGCGTGTAAAATTACAAGATAATTTTTACAGTGTACGTTGTAAAATCATGCCCAAAAATTATGGTTGACAGTAGGTGTCCAGTTCAAGGAAATTTTTAACATTTATTTACTGTGAAGTAAGGTTGCGTTGCACATGCACAGGGTAACTGCGCAAAACACGTTATTTGCGTTTTTGTACAATTTTGAAAATGAAAATTAACTTTTCCTGTAGGCATGCCGAGCCAAGCGACTATAAAACAAACAATTTTAGTGCTCCCTTCGGTGTTGGCATCACTGTGAAAAAATTTTGTTCTCCGTACTATAATATCCCTTGTATTTTAACACGAGTACAACAGCTTCTCTTGTAACATTTTTTGCTTGTTAACTTACAAGAGAGGTCTTTGCAATGTAGCTGTAGAAAAATTTGTATTCTTCAGATCTTGTAACGATAAATAAGCGTTACAAACCTTAATTCATATACGCTGTGACAATCATTGTTTTATATGGAAGAGTTAAAACATTTACTGAATGCATGTTCATTATTTAAGAACATTTAGCATCTTAAGTAGACTAAAAATGTTTTAAAATTTACAAAGATTTTTTCTAAAATAATTCGTTCATAAAGTTAAGAGGAAAAGTTTTGTAATACTACAAAGGAATTATTTATATCGTCTATACCAAAAGGTTCCTGCCTTGTAAATTTCTTTTTGTTAACTGACAAAGCATTTTTGTAGCATTACAAACTTTTGTAATTTTGAACAACATTTTCCTTCTACAATTATTTGTTTATAAAGTTGCAAGGATTTTCATTGCAAAGAAAACTTACGACGTCTACCAAAATCACAGGTTAGCCAAAAATTATAGTTATTAAAAAATTACATGCTATGGAAAGAAATGTTATGGAATAAAAATAATTGTATTATTGTTTGCATTCTTCTAAATTAAAAAAAATTATCACTGAAAAGTACATTGAATGTATATAAATAAAAAAAATTCCAACACAGGAGTCAAGGGGCTCTAGGGGTTAGATACGTAGAATCTATGCGCGGGGATGCGGGTTTAAATCTGCGTGATTTCGCGATATTTTTTTAAAATAATGTTATGACATATATATGAAATGAAAAGTTATTTCATAAATTAGTTTAGTGACACTAAATAGCCACGGATATTTAATGTTTTTATTGCAAGTACGTATACAAGGTAATAGTTTGTAATTTTACAAACGTATACTTTGTTTTTTATTACAAGGACAACCATTGTAGTTTTATGAGGCATTTATAAGGTAGTAAAAGTACAAAAAGATTTGACAGCATATTTACAAACAGTTAATCACAGTGTGTGATTAGGAAAGCATGTAATTAATTAGTCGTACCTACACCCAACAATTGGAAGGAAAGGGAGGACGAGGTCTTCATTGCGCGAAAATATTTAATGTGAAAATATTTTAAAATTAAATGTATGTAATGTTCATTTCATTACTGCAACAGTTTGCAACGCACTATTGTTGTTTTCCCCATTAAAAAACCCACCAGAAAGCGCTAAACATATTTCCAAAAATATATATATATAATAACATGTATTGATTTTGATAATGACTAGGGATCGTGTAATAAAATATATATTTTCCAACAAATAAATTTTATTTAAATATTCCTTTTAAATTTTGCATAAAACAAACTGCCAGAAGATAATTTCCTTTTTTTTATAAAAAATATACTCTCATTTGAACGTTTTTTAAATTCCAAACTAAACAGTGCCACATTATGGACATCAGACATTTAAAAAAAAAAAAAAAAAAAAAAAAAACATCAGCAGTTCTACTACATGGTCAGTTATTGGATGATATTAACTCTCTGTGTCTTAGAGTTCTACACACAAATCTCAGACTTGGGGTGTCGTGTCACAGTAACATTGTTCTGATTGGCACAGTCAAATGAGTGACTCCTATACACAAATACACGCTGGCAATTAACACGAAGCAGATCTGTATATGTGAACGGAAGGCAATGAAACAAATTGGTGCAAAATTCTATAATCATAAAATCAGTGCCTACACGCGTATGTAGCAAAATTTTCAAAACTAATAGCTCTCACTGAAATTAAAAGCAGCAAGTAACTTACTGTACGCTGATGAAAAACATATCTAGGGCATCTTGCTTAGTAGCCTATTGTTTTTAAATCTGTTATATTTTAAATGCAAATGCAGACATTCATTCAATATAGCACTTTTTTGACTAATACGCAATGAAGACACGGAACTCTTGCAAATTCATTTGAAGTGTATTTAGATTTTGAGCTCCTTTACACAGATGACTTACACGATTGGACAGATGGAAAATTTATTTTGTTGGGTGTCTACAACAAAGTTGTGGCCCTGAAAAATTTCTCAAATTTATTTTACGCCCAGTTGGAATCCTAATATATGTGAATTCCCGCTGTGTGTTCTTTAGGGACCCTTGTTTTACGCGAAAAGAATTTTGCCTCACTTTGTTTCGGTGCCTTACGTGCACATCTGCAGTTCAGCTTCGTGGTCAGTGATTGGATATTTTAACTGTCACGAGCCTTGGCATCCTACAGACAAATCACAAAAGTGTGGTGTTGCAGGTAAAGTTATTGTAATTGGCTCAGTCAAATATTATATGGCTCTTCACACAGACACGCTGCCAACAAACACGTAGCAAAAGCACCGAAACAAACTGGGGCAAAATTCTTTTCGCGAAGTTATCTTTTGAACTGCAGTTTGTTACTAAGCTCTCTAAGCATTTTTTCAATAGTAAGAGAGAGTGGACAACCGCGGAAGTATTTGGTGCCAAAATAGACTGTGAAACACTGTGTAGTAAGTTGCGCAAGGATTGGGCTACTATTTTTATATACAGTTAAACTATTGGAAGATGAATAACAATATTCAGTAACGATACCAGAATTCTCATTATCCAAGCCAAATGGTGACACAAGAATAACCGGGGGAGGGGAACGTGGGACCCGGAACCTGTAGCTCAGTTCCCGCGATAAATCACACTCGACAGTAATGAATAGGAGCTGAAAAATTCGCGTCTTGTCTTGGGCACAAGCTAGGATTTAAGATACTATGAATTTGTGCTGTGTTTGGAATTGAATCTTGATTAATTTGTAGAGCCGCGATTTTATGGCGAAAAGATTTTTGCAACGTTTGGTTTCGATGCGTCATGTGCACACCTGCAACTCTGCTACATCGTGTGTGGTTGGATGATTTTACCCTCACTTGCCTTGGCAAATTATAGACGTACAGACTCACAATAATCTTATTCTGATTGGTGCAGTAAAATGAGAAATGTGTCTGAACAAAGACACGCTGCCAATAACCTTGAAACAGAATTGCCGATGTGCCCGTGAGTCACTGAAACAAAGTGGGGCAAAAATCTTTTCGCGACAAAATCGTGGCTCTACTAATTTGACACATCTTCAATGGCCTTGATCCAATAATAAAGAAGGAACTAAATGCAGGCCCAATAATGTTTACTCGCTAGGCAAGCAAGACCTAGAGGTACAGCCAGAGATATTTGGAGGTAAGAAATTTGAACCAACATGTTTCAATACCTTATGTGCACAGCTGCAGTTCTGCTTCATGGTCAGTGATTGGTAGAGAGCTGGAAAATTCGCGTTTACATTTGGGCACAAGCTAGAACTCCAACAATTGTAAGTTTGTATCACACAGAGAAGAAAGTAATGTTGCAGGTACCATATTTCTGTTAAAATAGGGACAACAAGACAGTTTAACTGTCGGTACTACTCTGGACAGTTCCTCCAACAATATGTTTTGTAGAAGTTACCATATGGTTTGTAAAAGCAACAAGGCCCTATGTTTCCTCTACAAAACATACTGCTGAAGGAACTGTCCAGAGTAGTACCAACAACTAAAATGTTTTGTTGTCCCTATTTTAACACAAGTATGGTACCTGCAACTGTACTCTTTTTTCAGTGCACTTTTCGCAATTGGCCTTTTACTTATTTGACACCTCCAGGAAGTCTCCGAGTCAATAATAATAATTTAACTAGTACAGACCTATATCACTTTAACATCAAGCAGCTAATGAGCATCTTTTGTATGCTTAAGTACACAGAGTCTTGCAGACTAGCCTACAGGTCAGTGAACCGGCGAATTTGTCCGGTCTCTAATAGTTACTATCAGCTCCTTTGGGGGGGGGGGGGGGGGGTGGAGGTTCTTCCTGCAAATCAGAGACCTAATGTGTCGCAGTAACCATATTATGATTGGCACAGTCAAATGCACTCTGGCTATAAAATAACCATGAAACAAAGCTGCAGGTGTGCTCGTAAAGAAACGAAACAAGTAGCTGTGAAATTCTTTCCACCAAAAATCTGTAGCTCTACTCAGAGGTTAGCAAACTCGCGAATATTTCCTTATTTTCTGGTCTCTCACGATAATCACAGACCTGGAAATTTTGCGAGTCCAACGATCATCTTGCTGGACTCCACAGTCCTTGTCTTCAGATACTTGTACATTGTCTTCAGCTCCAGTTGTACATGTGACAAGGTAGCGCGGGAATCATAGTGAGTGTTTTCATGCAGGTCTACTATTGATTCACAGTCCTCAAGTAAGAGTTTCATTAACTCTGAATCAATTGCGAAAGTAATGAACGTATACAGGAGTTTCAAATATAACTACTTCTCAGATGAATTCGCGAATATCAGTTGACTTACGAAATATTCGTCCACATACAAACATTCGTCAGTTATAGAAAATTTTGATTTTTTGCTCACAACTACATTACAGGAAGGATAACAATTAACACAAAAAATTTATAGTAGCTAGAAAGGTGTACATCTATTTCGAACGGACTTGTGATTTGCTTCTTTCTAAGGCATTTCAAAATTACTGTACGTGGATAACTACAATAAATTGCATAAAATAAAAAATTACATACAGATTAACATAGATGACATTTTATGAAGAGAATTTAAAATTTTTGCGTCGTTTATGAATATGTACAGCGGTTCTTTGCTATTAATTAAGTGCAGCATACCTTGCCTTACACTGGAAGACTCATTTGTCTGTAGAAACATTTGCTCGTTATTTCTTTAGCAGACAACAAGCTGTAGGCTAACAAACATTATTATTTTATGAATAATTTGCTTTATAAAATAAGTTATTACCAATATTAAAATTGAATGATATTTGAAATAGTTTATATGTGGAAATAAGTATTACTAATTATTTTTGTAGGGGATCTTTGGGGGAAGCCTTTATATGAGGCTAAAAACAAAAGCTCGGACAAACGTTTGAAGCATTGCTCCTAAATAGTAATACATGTATTTAGAGAGCATTGTATGCCTACATAATTCAGTGCTAAAAACAATCACTTTAAAATTAGACGTCTTGCAGCAGAAAGGAACCAATCCACATTAAACTGGAAGTAGTGTTTTCTGGACTCTAATTATTCGTCAAAAATTGTGATTTAGTAGTTGTTCTTTTTCTAATACATACTTTGGACTTTCTCCTTCTATGTGCTATGATTTTCTCCAAATCAACAAATTTGTGGACTGGTTCCTTTCTGCTTAATGCCATCCCATTGCAGGTTTATCGAGGCCAATTTGCAACAATCAAAAACAGCAATCCTGGAAAGTAGGTTTCTGCCAACTTTCTGAGCAAAAAAATTTCTCGAGTAATGTATTTCTGAAGAATAATCTCTGACGCCGAAATCTAGTGCATTTAATTGAGCCGCAAGAGATCATGCTTAACACAGGTATGTTGACAAATGATTTAGGAATGTTGTGTAGTTTTTCGATACTGACTTTCAAAAACATGTAGATTTCAATTGGAGTTTTCAATGTATATGTATCTACAAAAATGAGATAAAACAGTAAACATACTGAAAACGTTTTTTCATTACTTAATTGGCGCAGATAATTGACATAAATGTCAAACGGCAGGGCGGCCCAGCTGCACTTTGGTCTCCATTAACTCCATGGTGTCGGGAGGAGGAGATTGAACTAGGGGGAGAGGGGAAGGTGGATGTGGGCGGGCAGATTCATCTTCCTGGGCGTGGCGAGAGCTCGCTATAGGCGCCGCGTGCGGTGACGTCACGGACGGGGATGCTGCGACGAGCCTGCAGGCGCCGGCTGGACCACTTCCCCTCCGCGTGCTCGCCGGCCACGCCCACCCCCTTCCCTATCCGTGATCGAGGTTGAACACTTCCCCTCCCGCGCGACGAGCCTCGGCACGTCGATCCAGTTTAACTCCTTGGCCCAAGATTCTTCAGTCCTCACTTCCACGGTCCCCGCGCAGGGATCGTCTCGCGCTCTCGAGTCCGACGAAGAACACTGCGACGACGACTGTGCCTCCGCGCGGCGATGCCGTCGTCACCACGTCCTCTGTGAAGTTCCGCCGACCCTACACGTGGAAATAAAACAATCCCTCCCCCCTGCACAGGCCGCGTCACGGGTCTCAACCCCCGGGATCTGTTCGTTCCTCCCTCCGGACCGCGGGACCCCTCTTTATCGCGTAAATGTTTACCGCGCTCGCGGGCGACGCCTGGTAGCGTGTGTTTACCGCGGTAGGGCGCGCGAGAGGGGAGGGAAGATGATGAAAGGCGAGGACGCGCTGGTGGACGCGGCCGGCCAGCTGGGGCAGCTGCAGCAGCATCCCTCCGTGGTCCAGCAGACCATCAATATACAGCAGCACCTGCACCACCTGCACCTCCACCAGCACCAGCACAGCGTCATACTCAGCGCCGACCACGGAGGGGCGTTGCTCGGACTAGACGCTGCTGCGGCGGCGGCGCACCATCACAACGGCGGCGGCATCGTCGACGCCTCCCCGCAGCCTCCTCCTCCGCAGCAGCAGCAACAACAACAACAGCAGCAGCAGCCGCAGGACCAGGACGTCAAGCCCGCCGGAGAAGGCAGCGCCGCCTCCAAGAAGGGCAACCCGGGCGTGAGGCGTCAGGAGAAGCCGCCCTACTCTTACATCGCACTTATTGTAATGGCTATCCAGAGCTCGCCCGCTAAGCGCCTCACCCTCAGCGAGATCTACACGTTCCTGCAGCAGCGCTTCCCCTTCTTCCGCGGCTCGTACCAAGGCTGGAAGAACTCGGTGCGGCACAACCTCAGCCTCAACGAGTGCTTCATCAAGCTTCCCAAGGGCCTGGGCCGGCCGGGCAAGGGCCACTACTGGACCATCGACCCCGCCTCCGAGTTCATGTTCGAGGAGGGCTCCTTCCGGCGGCGGCCGCGAGGCTTCCGGCGCAAGTGCCAGGCGCTCAAGCCACCCTACCACCACCCGCACCCCGCCGCGGCCGCCGCCGCAGCTGCCGCCGCCGCATACTTCGGGGGCGGCGCGCAGGCCGGCCACTACGACGCTTTGCCGCCGCCGCAGGAGTACCACCAGTCGGCGTGCTCGTACGGCGGCGTCGTGGGAAGTGGGGGTCAGCAGGTGGGGGCGGCTCCCCCCGTGGGGCACCACTACATGGCGGCGGCCGGGTACGACTACGGCGCCTACCAGCCGTGCGGCGACGGCGGGGGCGGCGCGGCCGGCGTGCAGGCGTGGGCGAACGCCTTCGGCGACGGTGGTGGCAACGCCTACATGAAGCCGCCGCTGAGCCCTCAGCCCGAGCACCAGCACGGAGGTTCGATGACGCCGCCCTCTGTGGACGCCTACGGCTACCAGTACACCGTGCAACCCACCGACCATGGTAACACATCCTTATAACCTTCCCTCCTATCGCTCTTTTCAACATTCTTCTGTCTACTTGTATTGGCAAAGACCAGAAAACTTGGCTGGTTCATGGAATTGCGGGCTAGCCTCCACAGCCCTAGGTAAACTCTATCCTCAGGTACTTGTTGACTGCTGTAGGCTAACGTCTGACAAGGTAGCGTGGGAGTCCTTGTGTTTTAACACAGGTTTGCTAATGGTCCAGCGTTCTTAAGGACGAGTTTCATTAACAGTGGTCCAATCATATAAGTTATACTCTTATAGACCTATAGGATTGATCTAATGTCTCATCAAATAAATAAATATGTGTAATTCTGTGGTGTTTGGGTAAAGTATTATTACTAAAAAAAATATATTAAGTTACATACAGGAGCACATCAAACATGTGTTTTTCTGAGACTGGGTAAAAGTACATTACTCAGCTGGTTAAGGGAAAGGAAATAGTTACATTTTTGTGTTGGTATGTTCCATTATAGCCTACTCAATATGTCTTCAACTACTTTTACTATTTACCCTAAACAGTACATTTCGATTAGTCCCACTTTACCCAAACATAACAGATAGTCCGCTTCTCTATCTATTGGACTATGCTGTTTGACTCTCAATCAGTATGGACCTGGAAAATTCGCTCTTATTATTTGGGACACGTTAGGTCACTGACTAAAATTATAAAGAAGCACTTAAATTAAGACCCAAAAATGTATCACTGTGTCAACGAGCTCAGCAGCCAATGAACAGCTGAGTGTCTTGTTGAGTACACATGTATTCTTGGAGGCTAGTCCACAGGTCGCAAACCTGTGAAATTTTCCAGTCTATATTTGTAACAGTCAACATTTTATTTGTGTTTGGGATGTGCTGCTAAACGACTCCTAATAATCGACGAGGTTTGGTCGCGTTTCAAGGAAAAATGATTTTAGACCCGACTATACACTTTGGATCAAAGCTGCCGATTTTTCTTGAAAATAATTTTGCATCAACTTGCTTCATTGTCTAACGTGCACATCTGCATCTCTGTCCCATGGTTAAGGCCTCGCTATTTAGTTTTTGCAGTGGTTTCGAAAATATTTTTTACGCAAATTAATACATATATCAAAAATTCATTCTTACAGTTTTAACACTTATGTAACATCTTTTGTATATGAAATTTTCTGTTACAATACACCAAACGGATTTTTAGATTTTTGCCCCAGAAATATCTCAAATTTTTTGTCAAAATAAGCCAAAATGAAGCAATTTTTTTTTTTTGCTAGCAAACGGTACATTATTTAAAAAATAATAGCTCTGGCAAAATTGTGTATCGTACGACTGTACACAGTCTCAAATTTTTTCGAAGCATTCGCTTAAAAAAAAAAAAAGCAATTGTTTGAAATAAATGAAAGATCATGCGGCCTTAATGGCAGTGTATCCTTGTGCAGAGGTGTCTCTCATTTACTGTGGCAATCATAATGAGGTTACTGCGACACAACACGTCTGGGATTGGCCGGTAGAACCCTAAAGGCCTATTTACATTTGGCCGTGTCCACGGACGTGACCATGACAGTGGACGTGGACGTGTCCGAACTCCCTGGTTAGATTCGCCCTTGCTGTTCACATTTATTATGTCCGAAGCTGGTCCAAAATTGTGATTAATATTTTGTCCAGATACTATTGATTTTTTCCGTGTTTGATTTCAATGTTTTCAATTTTATACCTAGTTACGAATTCCCGTGAAAATAGTTGGAATTTTCTTTGTCTTAGGACACAACTTCGGGCAAAAGTTAAGATTGGTGAATATTTGTCTTAGGACCAAGCTTGTCTTAAGACACTGTAACTTTGGACAGTGATGTGACGTCACAGAGTCACATGCGCCAATCAGCGCATTCTTATCCTAGGACACAACTTCGGACAGGTAAAACATCCAAACACTGGCCATGAAGCAGAACTGAGAAGGCATTGGAACATTCTTTTCACCAAAAATGCCTGGTTCTACACGTGACTCTAACATGCATGAAGAAATGAACCAATGATACAGTAGCATTTACAGAGGTCGCGTGATTGGACAATATCAGTCCCTCGCCTCTGGAACATGATTCGCTATTAGTGTACCTACCCCTACCAGTATAACTGAGTAAACAAAACAGTAATTAAAGAAGGTTCACGATTTCCCAGCGTTCCATTGATAAGTATTTATAGAAGAGATGCATAAATTCTTATTGTAAATACAATTAACTTTCAGCAATACACACAGAAAGTTAACATGCCAATATTTTAGTCTGCTTTCCTATCATTTATGTAACACAAAGAATAAATACTTTCCGTTACCTTAATAGTAAAACCTCGTAACTCCATTTAGCATACATTCAGAATAAAAGAGAGAAAAACTATTTTATTTCCCTCGCACTGAGAAAAAGTACGTATTTTTGTACAACATTATTATAAATTAAATATTTACATCTACATTTAACAATATTACTTTGTAAATACTTTATTATGATGGTTTAATAGTGCTCTAATGTCCAATCTTCATAATATGGAGTTACGAGCATTTACTATTAAGGTAACGATATTTCTTTTTTTCGAATTTCAGTGCCATAAGAAACAAGTTAAAGAAAAATATCAAATGTACAACACGTATCAATCCTAAATTTCTATTTCCCTGTACTTCACGATTAGCTGCATCGCTTCCAGTTTGTTGGACATGATGTTGCTATATATAGGCCGTTCACGATATAGTGCACTGTAAAAAAAGTTGAGGTAAATTTACTCTACATGTAATGGAAGCTAATTACCTCTACAAGTGAGGGAAAATTACTCAACACGTGTCAAGGAAAGTTACTCAACTGGTAATGTAATTTTTCATTACATATTGGCGCAGCCCTCTAGGACAATTTGACATAACGCGCGAGCGAAACTTCCGAGTGGTTTGTGTAGCGAATACACTACTTTGCGGAAATTGTCACACATGTTCGGACATCAGATTTCCCTCTCAAGGTTGGAGAATATTACCATACGTATGATGAATAACATTACTAACTTTTTTTACAGTGTGAGCAATGCATAAAATTTTTCTTTCGGCCGTTTTGCAGTTATCTTTACTATTTTTAATATGAAAACTTTCATGTAACTAAGAACCAGTGTATACGTTTCAACACACTCAATAAAGTTAAATATATTGGCCCAATAAAACATATTTTTAATTAATTACAAGTTCTCCTGAGTGCTCAGTTAATAGTGAACGGCCTATAGTAGTAGTCATGAACTTCTCGAGAAAATAATTTCTCCCCAGTTTGTTTCAGTGTCTTACGTGCTAATCTGCAGTTCTACTTCATAGTCAGTGATTGGATATTTTAACTCTCACGTGTCCTGGGTTTCTACCTGCAAATAACAAACATGTGGTGTCGCAGTAACCTTCTTGTGATTGGCACAGTCAAATAAGAGACATCACTTCCCAAAGATACGCTGCCAATAACTATGAAGCAGAACTACAGATGTGCATGAAAGGCAACGAAACGAACTGGGGCAAGATCCTTTTCGAGAATAGTTTACAGACCTACCTAATTATAAAATATTATTGTTTATCGCGGGAAAATTGGACTTTCGCTTGTGCGTGGAGCTGTTATCCTATCTGACTGAGCCAATAAGAATCCCGCTATATTTGATGCCTGTTATTGGTCTGCAGACCGATGCGTTGTGACTGACGTGTATAACCCAGTAATAGATCTTCACACAAAAAATGTTCGCGATATACCATCATCTCTGTTTATTATAAACAATGTTACACATTATTGAGCTCATATTTATTACGGATCTGAACGTCCTGGCCAATCAGTACGTTTATAATGTCACCTGAATATCGAGTTTTGGAAACATGGGTTTCGGAAACGGAAGTTTAAGAGTTAGTGGCCCGTGATTTTTTTTCTTTAGGCACGGAAACGGGGAAGGCGATAAGTCGAATATAACCCGTGCGTCAAACACCTCATCGCCTCTAGGTGCAGAGGACTAAACTAGCGTGCAGTGTTTACGTAGTAACTGTTTTTAAATGGGACTTCAAGCGATGACCCTATAATTTTATTGGTGGAAAGTATGTGGTAAAGTCGAATGCAGGTTTCTTTGATTTTGTTTCACGATTACGGTTGATATTTTCTCGGCTACAGCAACGTGAAAAAGTTATTTTTAGCACTTTTGAGCAGCTTGACAATCATATTTTTAATTATCGGACTGCATTTTTAAAATCATAGGGACCTTATTTGAAGTGTACTTTCTTTTCGTAGATAAACACATTAGAAACACTTATAGTAACTATACATGAAAAACTACTTTCCGTATCAAGCTACAGCACGTCTCACGCGCCAGGTCCTCTAACTCTTAAGGGGTTCGTGTGGGGAAAAATCATACTTTTATATTTATACGAAATAGTGACAGTTTTGTACACGTTATTTGGGAATATATTTTCCTCTTACAAAAAGAAAAGTAGCTCAGCCTGTTTTCCAATAATGGCATTTAAAAGTAAAAATTTGCATATTTTTACTTCATACAAAACTTGAAAACTAGTAAATATAATGAAATGGAAAAGACCACACCAAAACTACATGTCAGGGTCTACGGCTTGAAGCAGATAAATACCGATTACAAAAAATTTCTCTATCTAAGGAAAAAAATTTTTTTTTTTCAAAAAGTTGCTAATTTTTTTTACTTTAAGAAATTTTTTTTAATTAAAAAATATTTTATAACGCGATTTTATATGCTTAAAGCCGTAGACAGTAACACGTAGTTTTGATGTGATTTTTCCATTTTGTTGTGTTTACTGGTTTTCAAGTTTTGTGTGAAGTAAAAATATGCGAATTTTCATTTCGAAATGCCATTATGGAAAGACTGACTCAGCTAACATTTTTTTTTCTAAGAGGAAGATGTACTCTCAAGTAATTCTACAAACTAACTAACTTTATTTTATACAAACATAAAATTATGATTTTTCCCAACTTGAACGCCCTTAAGTGCTGAGTAAGCAGCGTGGAAGTCATTTTTCGTTGCTGAGGGAAACCTGAGTTTATAATTCAAGTTTCTGTGACGAGAGTTGTGTTTCGTGTGTGGTTCTACAAACAATGAAATTGGGGTCTCGGGTGTGACGAGTACTACAATGATCAATCATAGAACTTTTTTAAAACACAGACAATATCTAATCGCTTATGACGTTCCTCGTATGTACCACACAGGTAACACGGGGTTTATCCATCTAGACAATAACAAATACTGAAAGTTTGTTCCCTGGCTAAGTGAATTAGCCGAGAACTGCTCTCGTAGGGCGCGTGCAAGAAAATACCTATCTTAACTATTTTAAGAAGATGAACGTCAAATACTCTGGGGTCTATTGCTGCCCCTCTTTGCTTTCAATTTCACTATTCAGCAAAAATAATTCACGACGAATGTTATCACGGGGTGCCTACCGCCTCCCCTTAATATCCGAGACGAATAGCTGAAAATTGGAGACCTTCGTTCTCCCTCCACATTCAAATGCCTCTACCCACTTTCTCTATTGTGGCTCTTTTCTGTCTTGGCGGGAAACCACCCTCCCAGCCCAGTGGTCACGAGGGGGTGCCTCCGGTCAATCAGTGTCGAGCATCCTTCAAAGCTCCGAACTCCGAGAACAGATTCCGTCTCAATTCACCTCGCCTTCTTTTAATTTACAATTGAATTTTACATCTAAAATTATATATTTAAAAAAGAAAACCTAAAGTTGCACGTTACAGGCTAATATAATATTCGTTATTGTAAATACAATTTTTTTTAGCTTCACTGAAGAGAAATACGCTCTATACTTGTGTTTTAACGAAGGTTACTAAATATAGTTTTTTTTAAATATGTTAATAAAAGAATTGCGTATATTTAAATATAACCAATTAATACAATTTCTTGATTTTTCTTACCTTCGTAAAAAATGTTTTTATACGTGTATAGCCTATCTTGCAAATATATTAACTCGTGTTATTTTCCGCCGTTTCTCGTTACCGAAACTTCAGTTTCACGTTGTGGTGTAAAAACTTTGCTTTAGACCTTGATTTCTAAAGTTCGGATCCCCAAACTAAACTTTCGGGCGGCGGCATAAACGTACAGAATATTAAGTTGTGACTGTCTTTTTTCTAGGTTGTTGTCATAATAAGAATATGTAGATATAATATTTTTCGTGGAGTTGAGTTCTTATTTCTTATCAGCTTCTTAAGTTGCCGTCACTGTTAAGGCCCTTAAGCTTGCAGCCACTGAGTTCAAATTGGGAATCTAATTCTCAATGAACCGATGTAAAATATTACGATTTCAAACAAATAGTGCTGCGCCATGTATAAGCTAGGCAGTTCGCTATACAGTGAGCACATTTCAAGACCAGTTACTTTTTTTCTCTTTCAGTTAATTTATAGTTTCCTGCTGCTTTTTAACATAACCACAACAACCGAGGTAACAATGTAAGTGTGTAGGCCTACATTGTTCTGTACTCAAAAGCTTATGTCTACGGCCACAATATATAATATTTCAAAATCATTATTAACCCCCGACGCAAAAAGAGGGGTGTTATAATTTTAACGTGTGATTGTGTATCTGTTGCATCGTAGCACCTAAACGAATGAATCTATTTTTATACGTTTTTTTTATTTGAAAGGTGACTTGATCGTGTGTTCTTAGCTATGATTAAAGGAAATCTGTTCAGTCGTTTAAAGATAAGCTTTTTTTATTTTATTTTTTAAAATTTACTTTAGTGAATGTGAGCAATTCTACTGGTTTGATCGATTTTAAATTTAGTATCCTGTGAGCCGTTTTTTTTTTTTTTTTTTTTTTAATTTTTAATTTAAGTCTTAACTGACAAAGTGGTCACTATAGCGAACCGCCTATCAAACCTTTTAAGAATATTGTGGTAAAAGGTATTTAAAGACAGTATTAGCTCGTGATTTTTAAGTATAAATGTTAAAATTATATTTCCGATATATAGTAAAAAATTTACAAGTTTCTTCCCATGGATGAATTCTTTCAGAAATTTTGCGTAAATTTCTTTTGGTTTGAAAAAGTAATCTTTACAATCAAGTCACACAGAGAAAATTAATTTTAACCTAGCTTATTATATGATTCTCCATTTAAAGGAACTGCTTTGCCCCACAGCCCCGGCGAGAGTGAGGATATAGGCCTAGATTTATATGGTAAGAGTAGTGATAGTCATTATCTTCAATTTTTGTATTTTGTGTCATAACTTTTCTTCTGGGAAAATTTTTGGAAAATTAACCTAACTACGGAATATAATACATATGGATCACGGCCGTAGAAGAACAGGTCTGGACACTCGCCTATCTACCAATGTATTTTGCTTGACCCCCTTGTTGTTTGGCTGTAGTTCGTCAAGTTACCGAGAATGTCGTACTTTTTGGCGCTGTTTTCCGGGCGGTCGGACTCAAACTCCGCCCACTTTTTTCCATTGTTAAATTTATAAAGTAAATAAAGATTTATGGAGCCTTTTCTTAAAATTGTGAGCGAAGAAAGTATTTCATAAATTGATAAAAAATACGCTTTGATAAATTGTTTATCTTAGCGGAAAGGAAGTGGGCGGAGTTTAGTACGACCGCCGTAACATCAGCGCTAATAAAACACAATATTCTCGGTAACTTGGTGAACTACAGCCAAACAACAAGGGGGTCAAGTTTACAGGCGAGTGTCCAGACCTGTTCTTCTACGGCCGTGATCTAAACTTGACGAACATAGATGAAATTATCATCGGTGTAGTGCAAACAGGACGATTTAAAAATTTTCTTTCAGTACCCTGGAAATTGTGAGCAAATGTCATTTCCACGCCTAAAACAAACGAAATCACATGATAACTACCCCCCCCCTCCCCCCTTTTTCCCGCGCACACATTTTTATTTCTGTAAAAATATATGCACTCTTCTCAATACAGATTTTTTTTTTTAAGCTATATCGCGAAAGGTGAATTGAGGCCCGATAATATAACAAAAGAGGGGTTCCACCCAAAATTTTAATTATTTTGATAATTTTTCCATTTCTACGAGTTACGGTTTGTTCCTACTTGGTGACCGTTTTTTGTGTAATGTTTTTTTTCTTTTAGCTTTCACTTTTTTTTATAATGGCATATCGAAGTCCAAATTTGTAATGATTTTATTTTTTTTAGATTTCACATTTTTATAATGGCATGTCGAAGTCCAAATTTACTTAAAACGTTTTATGCCGAAAAGGGAAACCAATTGACTTACAGAAGTGAAATAATTCACACTGAAGAATAGTGTCACGGGCAACGTCGAGGTATGGGTAAAATAATGTCTTTGAATGTTTCTTGCAATGGGACAGAATGACAAACTGTACTATTGTGGACATACATATATGTCGTCCCAGAAATCTTAGAATGAGACTAAGAAAAACAAACAAAAAAAAAAGATAAAACAAGCCTAATTGGCTGTAGTCAACACATCCATAAACCA
>PNEQ01071226.1:28939-43502 GCA_003012365.1 Medauroidea extradentata
GGGGGGGGGGGGGGGGGGATGTGCTCCATAATTTTTTTATATCACAGATTTTGGTTTACTTATTTTACATGGCAGATTTTGTTCTCCTAACGCAAATACTTTTCACAATATCCCTACAAAATTTGCTTTTCTGATTTCTCAGTTAAGGGCGTCTACAGTCCATGATATTTGTGATTATCAAAGAGTATGGCATATAAAATCTCTTCTTTCCCTGTCAGCGATGCTCTGGCAAAATTCAATCACATGTATTTAAAACAGCAAATATTCAGTTTCACTTATTTGTAATTTTGTTGAAGTCAACCGCTTACATTTATTTATTTTATTTTATTTATTTATTTATTTTTTTTTTTCGCGTTTATTGGCCAGTTTTGCCTGACCAGCCTAGTCAGTTTCGGTTTCGTCTGAGCAGCGTACTCTGTTCTCGAGCAGGGTAACCAGGAGTAGACTGAAGGGTCACTCTCGTTACTTATTGAACACTTGAAAACTTCACTCGGGTTGCTATTTACTCGCACCAAGCTGAAATGTTGTCCTGCAGTGCTTAACCTCGTGACTTATTATAAATTCCCCTCGAGACCTGACGCGGTCAATAATATATGCATCAGTTACACAATTCGTTTATTAAAAACTGTAGTAAATTTTGAAAGGTCATACTCTTTGGGCACTTAATATTGACAGGCACTTAACCACAAAGTAATTTTACCGTTTCTTTTACTATTAAATTCACATGTACGTGTGATATTTCACGAAAACCCAAAGAAAAATGTAACTCATGACATACGCAGTTCTTTCTGAGTATTTCGTACACGAAAGTTTAATGGTGTGTTCGCCATCAGTTAGAGAAATAATGTTCATCGAAAATCTTAAGCATTTTGGTTTTTACGAAATTTAGTGACTGATTCAACGTGCAGTAGTACGAATCCAACTCCCATCGAAGAATTTTAATATCGTCATTAATATATTTTGTGCAATAAGTACAAAAAAAAAAGCAAATAATTAATTACGAAAAATCCCTTTTTATCGCAGTATTGTCTAGTTATCATGGGCATTTTGTGTTTGAATGAATTATCTTAAGGTCACCGCCTATCAGCGGATTAGAGGCTTAGAAATGACATAGCTGTAAAAGCGACCTTGAAGCGCTCATCAAATGCCGCAACGCCACGAGCCGAGAGTTGAACTAGAATGCAAGATTACCACTCATCTATTTTTACTATGGGACTTTAAAGCGGTGACCATATAATTATTTTAGTAGAAAATCTGTTGCAAAGTTCAGTGCACGCCTGTGTCTGCGCTTCAAATACATCTAGTTGTTACATTTTGAATTACAGCTGTCTGAAAAGGCCTTACTGTCTCTGGGGGAAGACATAGGAATGGTGCATTTAATGAGTGGTGTTTTAACAAAGGCATTCTGTACTTGTTGGATGGTATTTTACTTTCGTACGTTGACACAATGGGCACATGCGGAATTGTTGCTATACATATTTCCCTGTACATTACAACTCGTATATCCCACATTTGAACTCAGTAGGCCTATCTGCAGACTTGGTAGGTAAAGATCCTCGTCGAAAGTGAGGTCATTACTCAAGGATCCAGAGGCTCAGAGACAAAGTTTGAAGGAACCGGCCATGGCTTGCAGTAAGAAACAGTTCACAGCATTCGTCTGGAGTTGTTATGACTAGATACGGTAATTTACATGTAAGGGTAAGGTAAGTGGATTTTACGTCTCGTCGACATCGAGGCCATTAGATACGGCGACACACAACTTGGTACAATGACAGCAGCTGGGAGAGGAGTCGGCCATGGCCTTTAAGAAACCAACCCAGCAATCACCTGGAGTGATTTCAGGAAACCATAAAGGAAAACCGACATCAGGGTAGCCGGAGCCGGGTATTGAACCAGGGTCCTCCCGAATGCGAATCCAACGTGTTACCGTTGCCACAGAATAGTTAGTAATACAGAAGTGAAATAGCCGGTAGGACAGCGAACTCAGTCACACACGCCAGCTAAACGGCTTCCCTGGCCAGCAACATGGCGGAAACACCTACCGCCAATCAGCGTAAGGCAGCTGCCCTGCTACCCGGCAGCCAGGCCAACAGGAAACATGTAGTAACATGTAAGATCCAAACATTCTCGGGGCCGGTAGCAACAACCTCCAGCAGCCAATAATCGGCGAAGTTCGCCCGTATCGTATGAGCCGCCACGTCATTTCGCGTCTGTATTAGTATATAGTCTGTGCAGTTGTGCCACCTCACTCGGTAGTATACAGGTAAAGATGTTTGCAACAACTTGTTTCTATGATTTCATACACACCTGCAGCTCTGCTTCGTGGTCAGTGATTGGATGTTTTAACTCTCGGCGTCTTGGTGTTCTACCCAATAATCACAGACGTGTGATATCGCAGTCAAATAAGTAACGCCTCCACACAAAGACACGTTGCCGATAACCACGAAGCTGCACTGCCCTGCTTAGGAAGAAAGCAGTAACTACAGCAACAGCATAATTGAGAAATAAGAGAGAGTGAGAGACTTTGGTCAGCGCTTAACATCGAGGTCTTCAGCGCTGGTGAGGGGTGGCTTGAGGTATGGAGCAGCGCCGGAATGATAGGGCGGGGAAACGGGAGATCCCCGAGAAAAACCCGCCGACCAACGGCATCGTGCGGAACGATTCCCATATGCAAAAACATGTGGTCCTACCCCGCCGGGAGTCGAACTCGGGTCATCTTGGTGGGAGGCGAATCGTCTGACAATTCAGTCACCATGACTCAATCCTATACATTTATTAATTCCGAGTAGGTTTGCAAACATGTTATTATAGTGCAAACATATTCTTAAAATCAATATATGAAGGGAAAAAAATGAAATTTACCTTCTTTACTTTAAACCACGGCCGTAGAAGAACAGGTCTGGACACTCGCCTGGAAACTTGACCCCCTTGTTGTTTGGCTGTAGTTCACCAAGTTACCGAGAATATTGTGTTTTATTGGCGCTGATGTTACGGCGGTCGGACTAAACTCCGCCCACTTCCTTTCCGCTAAGATAAATAATTTATCAAAACGTATTTTTTATCAATTTATGAAATACTTTCTTCGCTCACAAATTTAAGAAAAGGCTCCAGCAATCTTTATTTACTTTATAAATTTAACAATGGAAAAAAGTGGACGGAGTTTGAGTCCGACCGCACGGAAAACAGCGCCAAAAAGTACGACATTCTCGGTAACTTGACGAACTACAGTCAAACAACAAGGGGGTCAAGCAAAATACATTGTTAGATAGGCGAGTGTCCAGACCTGTTCTTCTACGACCGTGCTTTAAACAAATTAAAGCCATTAAAAATATATGTTCTCATTGTTGAATAAATAAATATAAGTGGACCCCAAGTTACTGCATGGTTAATAGTATTGCCGAGAATACCACCATCCTATTACAAATTAAGAAAGCAGTATCATTGCAGTTACTGCTTTTTATACGAGGAATATGCACTTACTGCCTGCTGTCATTGTTCAACTTAAAAACTACAAAGGCAGTAAGTGTTTTCTCCATATAGGCCCTACTTCCTACGTACCGTTTACTTTACTGCGTTTTGGTGTGTAAACGATGCAGAATTTCAAGACGAATCCAACGATACCAAAAACTCAATATTTATTTTTTCTGTAGTTACTGCCTTCTTCCTAAGCAGGGCTGAGCAGTTTAGCACCTGCGGCATTGAAACGAAGTGGTGTAAAGTACTATACGTGTAGAGACGAAGTCAGGATAGCTCTACCGGGAACCAAATCCCGTTCCTCTCGAATGCATATCCGTAGACATCGTGTATGCACAGACGACAGAACAGAGGACGTGTTCCAATTTCGTAATTTAGTTCATTTGCGACAGTTAATTTAGGCAGTAGGAATTAAGAAATATATTGAATAGCACTAACGTGAAGTTCAAACGAAATGCCGTTTAACATTTCGTATACAGCAACAGACGTATTGCAAATTTAAAAAAAAAAACCGAAATTCTAAATGCCGGTAGTCGTTTTAGTATGCTGCATCAAGCCATATGACAATATCGTTCACTAAAGTGCAAAACGAAACAAGGCCTAACATTTTACCAATTGGAGCGTAGCTGAATAATTCGTATGTAGCATTAAAAAAAAAATAAAAGCTGAAACGTCAAAAAAGTCGCTTTATTAAACTAAATCTGTTCGAGTGTCAATTTGGGTAAGTGCAATTGTCAGTTGGAACACAGCCTCAGCCAATAACTTACCGCGCTCGCGGCACGAATGTCTGTGACTTAGGACCACCCACGACTATCACACCCTTCCTCCCCGACTTCCCCTCTCCATCCTCTTCTCCGTAGAGCATCAAGACAGTGAGCGCTGTACTCTACCCGCGTCAACTGCGCTGCGGGATACGAGATGAAAACTACTTCCCTCTCCCATTATTTTACCCTCCATTCCATTCTCCACAACCTTCATCTTCTCACTTGAAGTGGCCATGTGCGCCAACAGCATATTTCACGTAGTGAACAATGTTTTTTTCCCCTGTGTTATGACACTTTCCTCGTAGCCTAAGTGGCCACGTGGCTAGGGTAACTTCAGATTTTGATAAAGGACTGGAGACATTTTGGGTCAGCGTAACACCTAGGCCCAGAACGTTGGTTAGAGCCGTAGCGATAGAATGAGAAAGGCGGGGGAAACGGGAGTACCCCAAGAAAACCCGCCGGCCGGGGCAACGTCCCCCATATGTTCCACATACGAAAAAAGGGAGTGACCACGCCAGGAATAGGACTATTATGGCTCCGGAGGGGGGAGGGGTAGGGGCGAAGAGTGGGTGTTTACAGGATTACATCACCGAGACTACTTAGTAATTAGTAAGCTAATTACTAGAAGTACGTTAATTTCGCAGATATATTCTAGGTTCAGTTGAACACCAGAAACGTATACTTCGCTGCTGCGTTTATGATTAGTTGGCAGCTGTTAGATATTTATTTGGTTTTACGTGCCCTCGAACAGCACATGACCTTGGCAGAGGAACACGGAGGGAAGGGGGAAGGGGTCGGCCAGGGTCTGTTAAGGGCGCGGTTTCCCGCAATTTTCATCACCATGTTTTTATTTTTCATTTGTACCAGATTTTTTTTAGACACAAAATGTGACTATATTTGGCTCCTATGAAGATTTTTATCTCTCATAGTTTTCTCGTAATAGCTTTATAAAGTAGAAATTTGCATCTTTCCGTTTTAAGGACTACACTAAAACCAACTGACATACCAAACTGAAAAAGTTTACAGTGGATAAAGACGTTGCAGGTTACAATGTCACGTCCATAAAACAAAGAATATATATTTTTTTTTACATTTAAATGAAAATGTTAAAACTTAAAATAAAAATTAAAAAAATTCCAATAATAGTTTTTTTTGTAATACAAAAATATTTCGCTCTGTAGTTAAACATAGCTGAATTTGTAGCCTACAACATCGTTATTCACTGAGAATTTTTTCAGTTTGGTAAGTGAGTTGGTTTTAGTGCCGTCCTTAAAACGTAAACATGCAAATTTTGGCTTTAACGATCCATTACGCAAAAACTATGTGAAGTAAAAAATCATTACCAGAGGAAAATTTGGTCACATTTTGTGTCTAAAACAAGAAAAAAAAAAAATAACCGGTACAAATATTAAAATAAAATCATGGTGATGAAAATTGCGGTAGACCGCACCCTTAAAGGAACTATCCCATCATTCGCCTGGGGTGACTTCTAGAAACCCTTAAAAACCGAAATCAGGATGATCAGAGCCGGGGATCGAACCCGGATCCTCAAGAACGCGATTGTTTTACCACTGCTCCAACACGCCTTTGACTACTGCAAGCCAGTAATAAATACGGATATAATTCGTAGGTATACAACCTGCTACTTGATTGTACCGTACGAAGCCAATGGATATAGTCGACTGTGGTCAGTGTGTTAGAAATATAAGCCGCTGCCCAGATGAATACGCGAAATTGACACACCTCTAACTCGGTACAGCAGTTTAACATGTGAAGGCTTTCGGGATAAAGCGAGCACTCGAAAAAGCCCTACTAAAGTTCTATTTTCAGTCAATACGTATCTTCCCGCACGTAACGGATAACGTCGGTCGACGGGTCATGTCTAACATCTCTCGACACGTCACTTAATGTTTGCGCGTGTACGATAGATTGCGTAGTCAGTATGAATCGATACAGCTTGATGAAATAAAACTTAATTAATTATATAAAATACTATTATGTCGGTTTCGCTTGATTTTGCTTCTGTATTATTGTATTCAAATAAAAAAATACACGGAACTATATTGCGTAATTTCGCTGCCAACCATACACACAGTAAGGCAATTATATGCAGTACCAGCTAGTGATATTTTTCAGAGGTTAAACATTTAGAGCACAATTTATTCCGAACGATTTATAGACCTACTCGCATTCGGCAAGAACAGGGCTGGATTAATGACCTAAGACTTCCTTAGTCCGGATTTCCTAAATCAGTCGACACGAATGCTGCTTCTGTTTGCCCGGGACATTTAGCCATGTACGACGGCTATGTTTGTATAGGTGGACCGCGACGATAAAGTGAGCACCTCTGAAGAACATCTTGTTTAGATGGAGCCGTGGTATGACCACTCGTCTCCCACCAAGGTGATTCGGGTTCGATCACCAGATTTTCGCTTGAGCGAATCATGCCGGACGATGTCGCTGGCCGGAGGGTTTTCTCGGGGATCTCCCGTTTCCCCAGTCTTTCTCATTCCGGTGCCTCTTCATTTTAGGGCCACAATCCATGTCGTTCTCCAGGTACGCAGTAGTAAATCTGCATATGAGGTACGATACCCAAGGCCTCAGGGATCCTCCTCATTGTTAAGAATAAAAATGTAAAAAATAATAATTTCTATTGTGAACTTAGGTGCTGACTTTTGAGTTCGATACAGTCAATGCTCTTAGTTTGTTTCTTAGGATAATATGTTCAAATTAACAAATTGTAGGAAAATAACCTACAAATTATCTTAACTGGAAGGGTACCAAAACCGTACACTTTATCCTGAACCATGCTGTAAGAAACTGTACCTGTGCCACACGTGTGTATGGGAATGCTGAGAATGTGTATATGGCCACAGAATATTTAGGTATACAGAAGTGAAATAGCCTGTATAACGGCGAACTCAACACACGCCAGCATCATAGCGGAAAGACCTACCGCCAATCAGCATAAAGCAGCTGCCCTGCTACCCGGCAGCCAGGCCAATAGGAAACCTGCAGTAAGATGCAGGAGCCAAGCATATACGGGGTTATAAACAGCTCCGGGCAGCCAATAAGCGGTTAAGTTTGTCCGTATCAATTGAGCCGCCACGTCATTTCTAGGGCCCGGAAGTTTTCGCGAAAAGATTTTTGTCCTACTATGTTTCAGTGTCTTACGTGCACGCCTGCTTCTCAACTTCATGATTATTTGCAGAGTACTTTTGTGCAGAGTCATTATTCATTTGACTGTGCCAATCAGTACATGGTTAACTGTGACACATCACGTCTGTGATTTGCGGGTTTAACCTCCAGACGCTGGGTGTTACGGCATCCAATCACTGACCATAAAGCAGAGCTGCAGGTGCGCACGTAAGACACTGAAACAAAGTGTTACAAAAATCTTTTCGCGAAAACTACCGGGCCCTAGTCATTTCACGTCTGTATTACTATTTAGTCTGAGATATGGCGAAGAAATTTCCCATCTATTTATGGTACGTATCTCATTAATCTAAAAAAAAAAAAAAAAAAAAAATAACTAGCACGCATAAGGGAAACTACCAACTTTGTATGGGAATGTCACACTATATTATGGTAAAATTTCCATATTCCGTATAGGTTAATTATGTCCATTTCATGAATAGGAAATTTACCAAACGTTTTTATTTCGCCGTATACTAATAATCAAACTTAATAAAGCTTTATTGTCGACGATATCAGTACATATAGTGTAAAGTTGTACCTATGATTGGAAGTCGGGTAGATAGCATGGTAAATCTGTTTAACCTCCGCACGATGGGTGTTATGGCATCCAATCACTGACCACAAAGCAGAGATGCAGGTGCACACGTAAGACACTGAAACAAACTGGGTCAAAAATATTTTCGCGAAAACTTCCTGTCCCTACCGATATGGTATATTTCCGTCAGTAAACGGATCATTCACGGTGTTTCTTACTTCCTCCAAGGCAGCCTGCTATAGTTTTATCACGACGGGAAGGAAAAGGACAATGGACGGACCACCCAAGAATGTCCTCGGTATGCACCGTTATGGGATGATTTACAACCTTTTATGACTCCAGCCAGAGGCGTTTAGCGTTTGCCACGCGGGATGACGTCACTCGTTAACTTCATGAGGACTGCGCGTGGGGCAGATGGAATGAGGGCAAGGCTGCTGTGTATGCGTGGTTTATACGAGCCTTGTATAATGCGCGCGTCTATTGTCTCTCCCACACGGCTACTGACCCGCAGCAACTATTCGTCTCACTCTGGAGCCGTTACTTGAAGAAACTTTGAGGGGCGAATAGTCAAAGCCACGAATTTGACGCAAAAAATAATTTTGTGCGATTTTGATTGCACATATGCACTTCAGCTACAGACTAAATAGTAATACAGACGCGAAATGACGTGGCGGCTCATTTGATACGGGCGAACTTCACCGCTTATTGGCTGCTCGAGGTTGTTGACACCAGCCCCGTGTATGTTTGGATCCTGCATGTTACTACAGCTTTCCTATTGGCCTGGCTGCCGGCTAGCAGGGCAGCTACCTTATGCTGATTGGCAGGAGGTATTTTCGCCATGTTGTTGGCCAGGGAAGCCATTTTGCTGGCGTGTGTGACTGAGTTCGCCTTTCTACTGGCTATTTCACTTCTGTATACCTAAATATTCTGTGATTCAGCTTCGCTGTTATTGGCAGCATGCCTTTGTTCAGACACGTATCTCACTTGATTGCAACTTTCAGAATAAAGTTATTGCGACACCATACGTCTGTGATTTGCCAGCAGAACCATAAACAAGTGAGAGTTAAAATATCCCATTACTGACCTAAATAAGATCTTCAGACGTGTACATAAGACTCTGAAACCAAGTGTTGGAAATTCTTATCGTTGCAAGCTCGCGAATATATTAATTACAGACTCCTGGTTTTTCGCGAAAAGAATTTTGCCCCACTTTGTTTCAGTGACTTACGTACACATCTGCAGTTGTACTTCAAGCTTATTGGCAGCGTGTCGTTGTGGAGTGATGTCTCTCATTTGACTTTGCCAATCACAATAACGTTACTACAACTTCACAAGTCTGTGATTTACTAGTAAAGCCCCAAGACACGTCAGAGTTAAGACGTCCTATCACTGATTATGAAGCAGAGCCCCCTTATATTAATTAATGATGTCTCAATGAAACATATTTAAAGATAATTAATTCCCTGAAAAAGTATTTTAGGTAAAATGTTTTAAAACACTGAGGGACACTTGTAAATCGTTGGAAAATGTTGACTGGCTGCTATATTCCAACGCATTGTATATAACACTGAAGATTGCGTGTCGATATTGTTAGATATGATGGTTTATCGCGGGAAAACTTGACTATTTACTGGGTTTGAACGCACGTTCATCTTACCAGAAGATAACTGGCTGGAGCTGTGGCCCTATTTGACTAAGGCAATAAGAATCCCGCTATTGTAATATTTTATGCCTGTTATTTGTCTGCAGACAGCTACGTTGTAGCAGACGTATATCACCCAATCGTATGTGCTGCAATTAACTACAGTGTTTTCAAGAGTATGTTGGCACAAAACATTTCTGCGATATATAGAGCCCGGTAATTTTCGCGAAAATAATTTTGCAGCACTTTGTTTCAGTGCCTTACGTGCGCACCTGCATCTCTGCTATGTGGTCAGTGATTGGATGCCGTAACACCCAGCGTGTGGAGGCTAAACCCGCAAATCACAGACGTGATGTGTGGCAGTTGTCCGTGTACTGATTGGCACAGTCAAATGAATAACGACTCTGCACAAAAACACTCTGCCAATAGCCATGAAGTTGAACTGCAGGTGTGCACGTAAGGCACTGAAACAAAGTGGGGCAAAAAATGTTTTCGCGAAAACTACCGGGCCCTAGCGATATACCATCATCTCTAGATATTGCCTATGTTTTTTTAAGCTCTGTTTCTGTCTTCAACAGTCCCAGTTAGAACTGTACAGCCTTAACAGAACATGTGTGATTCGTCCCAAATCTAGTCACACGCGTCACAAATTCAGTCTTCCAAGATTAGTAAGATAAAGATACTACAATTTATTGGATTTAATATAGACTATGTTCACTTGAAATATTTTCGTTGTGTGTCAACTTCTCTGTAATTATTTCGCTGTCGACGAGACGTCAAGCTCACTCACCTTATCTAATATCGTTTTAAATTACATTTTCAATGGCGTAGAAACGGAAAAGTGGCCAGGGAACCAACAGCGTATATACACCCCCTGTTTTGTTGCCGTAAAAAGTAATAATATCTGCCACTTGCAACTATGTTGTTATTTTTCTTCCAACGTCAGCCATTAAAAAATCAGAGGAGCAACATTAGTCAATTTTCTACCAAAATGATTTGTGGGTGTAATAATTTATTTTACAGTGGTAGTCAATGAAGTATGGCGTTTCACAAATTAACTCTTTGTAGAGTTTCTGGTATTAGCATCTATGAAACTGTCACAAACTCAGAACACACGTCGATACTTCATCACACACATACACACGTCGAACACGCACTGTTGCACCCGATCAAAAACTCCCACATACGCAGTACAGGATACAAATTAGCGTATATACTTGTATCCATAACATCATTAAATTATATAGCATTAATTTTAGTACTGGTTACCTCGCAGCACGTTGAAATAAACTTTCATTAATAATTCAAAAAACTAATCAATTTCCGTACTTATGTTTACATGGACTTTATTCCTTGTTTTGGTGTAAGGAACACATTCTCCACATTAATAAAAAGTATTTTTCAAACATTCTGTGTAATCTGACATGATGGGCGCTGCCTATCACAAACTCCTGACGAGAGCAATAATAAATTATAAGGTATTACATGTTTAATTATTAGAGACAAAAACTTTTCGTGAAAAGAATTTTGCCCCCCCCCCCAGCCCCTTTTTGCTTCAGTACCTTTCGTGCACACCAACAGTTCTGCTTCATAGTTAGTGATTGGACGTCTTAACTCACACACGTTTTGGGGTTTTACCCTCAAATCACAGGCGTATGGCGTTGCAGTAACATTATTGTGACTAGCACAGAGACTCTGCGAATAACCATGAAGCAAAGCTGTAAATGTGCACGTAAGGCACTGAATCAAATTGGGGCAAAATTATTTTCGCGGGAAGTTCATGGCCCTACTAATTATTTGTGGCTCATTACCCTTCGGACTTACATAAGTTCTATACTACCACTTTTGTCCAACTTGGCGCAGTCCAAATTGCTACAGGTTATTTTTATATGCCCTAAAAAGGTGAGATGTTATGCAATTTTCTTGGCCAAAAGGCATTTTTAATTCCTATAGCAATATTTTCCTTTTCTCAAGGCAGAAAACAATTTAACTTGGTACTCTCAGGCTGAAAAATATATAGCTAGTTGTTTCACTCTTTCTGGTTATCTGAGCTCTAATTTCATCTGCGTAGATATTGCAATCAGAAGTCGAATAAAGATTCACGTGGCGAATGAGGTGATTTCGGTCAGCGTATGGAAAGGTAAGATGTCGAGTGAACGACCTGAATATTCAATCGTCAATAAAATCTGAATTACTTATCATAATTCGATGGGACTTTACTGTCGAGTAGATATTTCAATAGTGGACGTCTGTTTAGACAGCACTTGGCGGTAGTGTGGTTTCGAGTAAAAAAGTTCAAAACAGTTTTTAGAAAAAATAACAGCCTTAAACCATTTCCAAAGAAATTGTGAAAATTATTTTTCTACATTATTTTTTAATACGATAATATCCAGGTATCTATAATTAGCGAATTAAAAAAAACACTCACATTTTGATTTGAAAATAATTTTACAATCCGAAATTCTCTCGCGCGGAGTTTCAAGGATGTAAATATTATTTTCAAATCAAAACGCGAGTATTTCTGATATTCTACTATGGAGACCCGGATATTATCATATTAAAATGTATACGAATTACAGTTTTCCACTTTTGTATATTTTGTGGTTTCATGCCCTAATTTTCCTAAAAACCTATTTTAAATTTTGGTCAAGAACATGATAAATAAATTCTTGTTTGATTCTTCAAAATGAAGAGTTTGAGTCATCGCCACATACTGTATGTTCACACAGTGTGAGAGGTTCGGAGAATTTTGCTTAAGTGGTGAAATAATATAAGAACAGAGTTTCTGATATGCACATAAAGTTATATACTCACGTGAATAGAATTTCCGATGGTTTGCACGATCCTACATTACATCCTGTAATAAAGTGAGGACTAACATGAAAATACTTTAGAAATAAATACTGTACACAGAGACGGCATGCACGGTTATTGAAACAGAACTGAAATATTTTTTCTGGCATGGTTTACGTTGTTTATCTCTCGTTCCTATTTTGCACGAAAATCTACCTTTGAAACTATTCACGTGCTACGTCCCGACCACAGTCTCCCCACCACCAGATAAGTTGCAATCTCCTATTTATCTTTCGGCTTAAAGTACTTGGCCAATTCAAAATCTGAAAACGGCTCTGTATTCGTTTTACTTATATGGGCAAATGTGTGTAAGGAAACTACCGCAAAAAATAATTAAATTTCGAAAAAACGTTTTTATAAAAATGGCATAATGTATTTTGAACAACGCGCAAGATAATTATCAAAATTTATATGGTATTCTGATCTACAATTCAATTTTCATATTAGAAATTCGTGTACAGGATTTCAAGTTATTGATGGAATACATTTTATTCCTAAAGAGTTGTCATTATGTGGCAGATAATCTCACTAGACGGGCGGGACATTTAACCTAACCCCAAATATTTATGTAATTCCCCTCCTCTGACGGACAACTTATGAAGCGTAAAACTAATGTTAAAATGAAATATTAATAAAATGAAACTATGCATCTATACTCTCCATACAAGTCATTTACAAATAGTAGTACTTTGTAGTACGCTGAAATGGTAAATGTTAAACGCAAGTCGTATTTTACACGTGGTAACTATGAAACACCTCCCTCCATTATTAAATTGCGTGTTCTAAAGTTGGTATTATGGGAAGGGAGGACTATAATTCGGGCGCCTTCCGCATTGTTTAACACGAGATTCATGACTCTCTTGTCATATGGTCCCTGATTAAGACCTTGTTAAGTTGCATTTATTTACAGAGTCTGTCTAATATCTGTGCATTTACAACAACATATCATTCGTGATATCCGATGTTCACTATTCGCTGTCCAGTTGCTCGATAGTGGTGACTCTTAGTGGTACAAAATTAACATTTATTTTATTCTTTGTAGAATTGGAAACATATTTTCTACATGATTTTTTCTCTATTGTGCATAATTTCAGAGTGGCAACCATTTTTTACAATACGCAAGAAACTTTTATAGTTTAGAAACTGGGAAGATTGCTTATAACTTCAGAATTATGCACAATACTAACGTTTTTCTCCTATCAAAAGTATATCTTAAAATCTGACAAACAAAACGCACTAAATTTCACATGTCTAAATAGAACCACTGTCGAGGTAACGGCTGTAATATGCTGTAAGTTGTGCCGATATCTTCAGTTTACAAAATGGCGGATTCAATGCTTATGCCCGCGCTGACTTTTACCTTCAAAGATATAAGTGGCCAGGGGAATACAAGGAACATGTCCCAAGTAATTCATTTCCTGGACCAAATATTTACACGGAATCTTTGTCAGCAAGTGAACTACAGAGAAAAGAGAAAAAATACAGATGCGGCATTAGCAGCCTATACTGAAACCACAGATAAATAATTTGTAACAGAGCGACATAAGGAAGCATTTTCATTGTTGTTATCGTGTCAGCTCGCGGGGCGTACAGGAAAGTAAACAGTGCCACGTGGATTCGAATCTTTGGTTTATATATCCACTCGTGATACTTTATGAATCACTTAGAAATGGTAAACATGACGATTTGAGTCTTATAGCACATGTGACGTTACTTATAAGTTAGTTTCCTCAAATATTATAAACTAGGGCCTACTAAACTTCAGTGTAACCAAACATCAACGAATTCTGACACCATGACAATTCAAAGAGAAATTGAGTACGATAAAACCCACGTTTTTTCGCTTCTGTTACTACTTATTATGTGCTTTGGCCAAGCTGACTTTGTTTATTCATGTAAAATATGGTGGAGTGTAACTACAGTAGTTGTTCCTGTAGGTCATGGTCGTAGAAGTACAGGTCTGGACACTCGCCTATCTACCAATGTACTTTGCTTGACCTCCTTGTTGTTTGGCTGCAGTTCACCAAGTTATAGGCCATTCGGAATAAAGTGAGCACTAAAGATTTAACCTTTGAAAAAAATCACTAGTCGTTACTA
>PNEQ01071226.1:43602-139251 GCA_003012365.1 Medauroidea extradentata
GCCAACATTAACAACAGTTACATTTTTGTTTGTATGGTTGGTAGCGAATAACTGCATGTAGTCCCGTGTATTTTCTTATTTGAATACAGCATTAGTGAAACAACATCAATTGCAAACGACCTCTCTGTATTTAATATACTTTAAAATATTTATTTAAGTTCTTACTGACATACCTACTGACTGTATAATTCTATTTAATAAGCGGCAGTACAAAGCGACGCAACCGAGTCGATTATCGTTGGCACACGCCACTATTGCTTCGCGTCGCAGAGATAGTTTAAAATTTCATCGACAGATGGCATCAGAGTTAGGTTTTCGCCGCATTGCGTCATTCAGTTTGTTTTTCCGTTGTGTAATGAATATGGGTTTCTGATAAACACATTCAACGCCGTCGTTCACTGCAGTATGTTGAACGGAATTTTAATTCTTGAGTTGCGTGTGTCGTGTGTTTTTTTAGTGGCGGTTTTAATTTAAAAGTTCGAATATACTGTGCATGGATTTACGAGATTCGTAACGGTAATTAATAACGCCGTTAGAGTAGACGCAGAGAAACCAGAGTTATAAGACATTAACTCGCATGTATTTATAACTAAGATTACTACTGAGTATAGCATGTATTCAGCCCCCGTGCATTTAATGAGTACATATTGTAGCTAAAATTTATCGGAGCACTTTAACGTAAATGTAAACATTGTACAAGACTATGTAAATAAAAGCATGTGGCAATGTTGATGTTTACATGTAGCGGAAAGATATAAATTGGCAGAAAATAGAAATTAATCAGGGCTTTTTTTAGTGCTCACTTTATTCCGAATCACCTATACCGAGAGTGTTATGCGTCTTTGGCGCTGCAATCAGGGCGATCGGGCTCAAACTCCGCCCTTTTTTTCCAGTGCTTACATTATAAAGAAATAAAGATTGCTGGAGTCATGCTTTAGTATTGTGAGCGAAGGAAGTATTTCATAAATTAATAATAAATACGTTTTGATAAATTGTTTATATTTTTAATGTAAACAATAGAAAAAAATTGGGAGGGAAGTGGGCGGAGTTTGAGCCCGACCGCCCTAATTGCAGCACCAAAGACGCACAACACTCTCGGTAACTTGGCGAACTGCTGCCAAACAACAAGGGGGTCAAGTTTCCAGGCGAGTGTCCAGACCCGTTGTTCTACGACCGTGCTGTAGGTGTACCGAGAAATGAGGTTATGGTCGGACAACTCACAGCCACGTTATATACGTTGCTATGGTAACCAACAAGTTTTTTTTTTCATGTATCAATATGGCGAGTTGTTTCCCCCACCTTCCGTCTCAAGGCCTCACACCCCTCGTCATAGAACATACGTCGTAATCCATATGTATGTTTCTATAATATCTGGTGGAATATCGTGTATTTTATTAGAAAAAATATACTAGACACCAGTTTCACTTTTAGTAGAATGCAGATGTAAACAATGTCCAGGCAATGTTTATATTTTCATACAACGTTAAGATACAAACCGGCTGAAATATGAGATCTAGCAGAGCTTTAAAAATTCTAACTTTATCGTGGTGCATTTGACGTGTGGTAAAATGTCCTACGTGTCGTTATGTAGAAGGAAATGTTCCCTCTGGCTGATCTCCGCCAGATGCTGGTTTCAATGCTCAGAGAAAATATACAGAAGAGGGAGCACCCGACGACACAACAGCGTCTCCAAAAACTTCCTCGCCGGGATCAGTTTATTTTAGCAACATTAAACACTTTCTTAACACGAGACACAAGGAGGGCTGCACATGGTTACATAGTTACTCAGTCTTCGAATATGTTACCTTGTTTCTATAAGAAACTGCAATTATCTACAATCTGTTACTGTTTTATCATTTTTACAGATGATGGTTTATCGGGGGAAAACTTGACTGTTTGCAGGGTTTCACCGCACGTTCAGCTTATTAGATTATTACTGGTTTTCTCTTGTACGTGGAGCAGTTTTCCTATTTGACTGAGCCTATAAGAATCCCGTAATTGTAATATTTGATCGCTGTAATTGGTGTGCAGACAGCTACGTATTGTCAGACGTATAACACCAACCATATATGTTGCAATTAAGTACAGCGTTTTCAAGGGTATGTTGGCACAAAACATTTTCGCGATATACCATCATCTCTAATCATTATTAGAGACTCGGAAATGTTGCGAATTCATTTGACGGGATGATAGATTTCAAATTCGCGTAAGTCATAGTTACGAGATTGGGCCAATATTTATTCAACTGTCCTTGAGGTCTCTGAGCATATAGTAACCCTGCATAAAGCCGCTCGCTGGATCCAGCACTACCTTATTTAGAGGTACGTCAATTTCGCGGATTCATCTGGCAGCAGCCTAGCCTAGTCAGGCCTATACACCCACTGGCCACAGTCGATTATATATTGGCTTATAACCGTACAAGCAGGTAGCAAGCGACAGCACTTGGCATTATTTCCTTAATTACTACTGGCTTGCAGTAGTCAAACGCGTTTCGTAACAGCCGCCAGCAAGTCACAGACATGACAATGAAGTATACATAATTGGCGTTCAACCTGACCTGGAATGTATCTGCGAAATTTACGTACCTCTAACCTTATTGGATGCACAAGTGGTCACTCACTAAGCCAGCAGCAAATTAACTATTAGCTATGAAGCAGTGTAAACAGGACTGTGCAGTCTATCCAGTAGGTCATTGAACCCGCGAAATGTCTGGATCTCTAATCTAATGTAAAGGGGGATACTTTTTTTTAAATAAAATTTTTCCAAAGTGTCCATTGTGCTATTGTACGAAAAGAACACGCTTCGGAAGAACCTCATTGTTAAGACACTGTGCTCGTTAAAAACACTGTTTCTAAGCCCTCCAACATAACTGAAAACGGCCTTTTCAGCCTGCCGTACTTGAAATGTACTAACCGGGTGTTCGTGAAATTGAGATTGCGGTGTGCACTGAACTTTGCTACAGACTTTCCACCAGTAAATTAGCCTATATAGTGTCCCACAGTAAAAAAGATTCGGCGGGAACCTTGCAAGCTATTTAAGAGCTTGGCTCGTTGAGGCGAAGCGGCGTTTGATGCGTGTTTCAAGGTCGTCCTTATGTCTCCGTCATTTCTGAGTCTCTACCGCGCAGGTAGGCGGCGCCCTTAAGCATGGTTTTATAATGTCAACGTGTTATTGCAAATTCCTTAATAAGTGATGTGAGGTGAAGAGATTTCGAGCAGCGCATACCAGCTATGTTTAACGCTGGTGAGACTTGATATTAGGCATTTATGGAGCAACACCGGAACGAAGGGAAGGGTGAAACGGGAGATCTCCGAGAAAACACGCCAATCAACGGCATTGTCCGGCCCGATTCTCAAATGCGAAAATCAGCGAAAGTTGTTGGGTTTCCAATGAGTATGAAAGTGATAGATACGACCATGCTATTGTTTGGGTTGTACTTCGCGCGCATCGTTCTGCGCATGCACGAGTCGCGGAGTAATGCCAGGATTTTTATTTGTTGCTGTCGTTTTTCTAAACTGACAAGACCTTTAAAATTTGTACATAGGTATCTTTATCAAAAATTTTAAATTAATCTAAACTAAGGTAAACTAACGTAGGCTAATCTAAACTAACTGTCACAGGGGTCGGGGAAAAGAGGGGAAAGTAGTCCTGCACAAAACGCAGCGCAGATACGACTAACGAACATTTACAGCCAATAATAGGAAAATATTGTTAGCCCACAGCCGCTTTAAAAATCAGGGAACTGGTCACGGATCAAGATTCCTAAAAGACTAACTACATAATTCTAACTGTACCACACTAACACCAAATGACATCACGTGATTTTGTAGTTTTGTCGTTCTACGTTTGAGTCTGTGGTGTCTTTCTGAATTCACTGACTATATGCCTGTTGTAGTATGTTTGTCGCAACACCTAACACTGGCTTTTTTTTTTTTTTTAATTATTTTTACTGTGTGGTTTGCGACTTGGCTACGTCGATCGCAAATGTCTGCCTATATGAAAACGGTTTTACACCCCTATTGCCAGAATCATTCAAATTATCACATTTTAATTTTGTATCTGAGTGGCATTTTTGTAGTTAACAGCAGGCTAAAAAAATACTGTTATTTGCCCATGTTCACGACTCTATTAAGCGAGCAGATTAATATTTTTTGTACAAATGCATAGTTTCATAGTTAAGTGCATCAGAAATAAGTTAAGTAATATTTACGTAAAAAAAGAGACACGATACACTACAACATCGTACACACATCAGGTACAAGATAGACATCTAAGTAGCGATGGGGTGTTTGTACCCCACCCCAAATAATAATACAATTTAAAAGGTCTTAAAAATAAATTAGCTGTAGATTTCAGAAAGGCACAGGTTCCTTTGTGGGAAAAATGTAAACCTTCACACGCACAAAGTGACAGCTGTCTTAGTTATTTTAATCTCCCCCCCCCCCCTTAAAATTCATCGTACAGCTTAGATACATGCATCGATACATTAATAATCACTGTATGTGTACCTGTAGATAAGCTAAACGCGCGCTGACACATATCGATGAAAAATAAAGTGAGCCGCACCCCAAATTTCGTACTCCTAAAACTGCAAGCAGGCAGACCAACCTAGAAAGTACGCACACATTAAAAAAAAAAAATTACGGGTACTTTTACAGGAAAAACGTGTGGCTAACTGACAAATCATTTACAAGCCAGATGACAAAAAAAAGTTGTTAAAAATGTTTGAATGCCTAAAATAACGAATTGAATTATAGTATGGTTCATATGCTATCACAGTTTACTAAACTGGTCGCACATCTGCAAAATAAAATTTACAAGCGTGGTTGCCAAAAATTTGTAAATTTACATAAACTGTTATATAAATATTTGTGTAGGTTATTTTCTTTGACAATATCCTTTTAATATTAAGTAAACATTTCTACTATAGAAATGTTGGTAATTGGTTTCAAAATATTTTTGCAATGGTCCAGGATAAGGCATATAGAAACTTGGCAACACTGTGTCGCAAATAGAGAGTTTGTTCAGTGGTCAGCCTGCAGTATTGTATTGTTACAATTTTAAACACATCATGGGATGATCAATTGTAAATGGGTAATGTATATATGTAGATACGTACGAAAGCAGTGATCCTTTTTCGTGCTCAAAATTGAACATAAAACTAATTCCTAGGAATCATAAAAATATTAAGGCGATTTGTTCATTACTTTCTTATCAAGACATTTTTACAAAATCACAGTACAAAGGGAAAAACGTAACGTTAAAATTTAAGGACTGCAAATCATCGCAAAATGATAAACAAAAAACTAATATTAAAAATATAAAAATACATTATTACATAGGGCCTATATAATTTTAATTTTAAATTAACAAAATGTTATGTATTCGTCTATTACCTCAATATTTCATTACATTATAAATAAAACTCGTATTTCCACTTATACATCTTTTAAAACTTGACCAGTGAATTTTGAGTATATCTGACAGGTAAAAAAATACTTTAAAATTTTCTGAAATTATAACTGCTTTATTTTTCAATGCCTTTGAATGTCCAAAGATTATTTAGCTTATGTTACAAAATTCTATTTCAGATACGTGAATATATTCGTCCGGATTTAAAACAACATATCCATTAAATGAATCCATGTCATATAGTTCAAATTATATATCTTCTCAAATTTTTAATTTCATGTATCCTTTATCAACAGCTATTGTGATATTGAAATAAACGTTTTCTTCACGAACAAAACCATTAACAAAATGAATATTATAATCATTGTAATGACTATCTAAAATTTCCAACAATTGTTATATTTACTAAATTAATAAAAAAAACAAAATTTTATAGATTTTTATGCTGACTGATTATTAGACTGGGCGCAGCTCGAAGGCTAAGGACCGATGCTATAAACCTGTTTCGAATGACAACCAACTGCTATCCCCATAGAGAAAGCATTGGTGAGCAGTTGGTTGTCATTCGAAAGAGGTCTATAGATACGGACCTAAGTAAGACGCGATTGGAGTACAACCCAGTGTAATTAAAAGTTTATGTACACATTTCCAAATTCGGTGTATTAGATTTAACTATTATTTTTCCAAACCTTTCATTACAATTTCTATAGAAATATTATCCATATTTATTTACTGAAAAAAATTTTAAAATTATAAATATTTAATATTTTTGAGACTAAAAAATAGCATGATACCTGCCTTATTTCCTTAGTAAATATATTTATCTTAACCCGAGCGTCCCACAGGGAATAAGAAAATATTCTTTAGATTTTTCTGCCAGTAAAACATTTTACTGTTAAGAGACAGAAAAATCTTTTTACTAAATATATTTACTAAATACATTGCTAAGAGACAGAAAAGGTTTTTACTAAACCTTTTCGTTGGTAAGAGACAGAAAATCGTTTTTCTGTTAAGGAACAGAAATCTTTTTACTTAATCTTTTAGTGTTAAGAGATAGAAATATCTGTTATTATTAGTTATAAATTAAGTAAAACATATTTTTCTTCGAAACTAATTTATTGAAATTTTTTTCCAGGGCCATATTTTTTCGTTCCTTCATAAATAACATTTTATATATCCGCCATTTACCTCTTATAAAACGTTATTGTGAATTTTTGGACATGTATATCTGGTAAAGATACTTATATTTCTGATAAAACTCGACCGCGAAATTTTGTGTCTATTACTTTAGCTTTATTTAATAAATATGGATTTTTTATTACAAACTCAAAAATTTTTGTGATTTTTTTTTTTTTCGTTTAGTACAATAAGTGCGTCTTCCATTTTTAAAATGTATTTCAGAAAATAAAAATTTCAAATAGGATCATTTTTAAACAAAAATATTTTTTAGTATTTAAACAACAAATACTAGTCTTTCTTTGTGTTCATTTGGTGTTGTTTTAATTTTATATAATTTAACTTTACTTTAACAATTTAGATATATTTTCTTGTCTTCAATTTCTTTCTCTAACAAGTAATTAGAACAAAAACAATCTTGTATATTTTCGAATTAAAAAATTTATTTCCTTTCCACGATAAGTTTTGATAGCAATATTGGAAATAATAAAAACCAATCCTTCTTGTAGTGTATCAGATTTTTTACAATCTTATCAATTTAAATTCCCAGTTATACTTCCAATTTTTATATTTTCCATTATTTTTCTCTATCTTCTTCTTTATAAAACAAATTGTCTCTATCTTCGATAATTTTTAATGATTTTAAGTGAAGTATTCTGGGAAAATAATTTCCATTAAAAGTGGAAATACCACCTGTTTTTAATTCTGTAAAAGGTTCTTCTTGCGGAAAGTAAATAATTTCTAATTCTTGTCCAAGAGTAGTATACGGAATACAAATAAATCCTTCTATTTTAAAAATATATTCATTTTTTTAATTTTTATAAATTAATTTTTATTGGGTCTTTTAACAATATAAACAGAGTTCGTTCAACATTTTCCCCCTAAAACTCCAAGTAAATTTACTTTTGTCATTTTCCACAAAGACATACATTTTATGTACTTCGTTTATGGGAAAATCTATCCACTGTTGTTGAAAAAAAAATTATATTACTCCTTCTGTTTCTTTTATTTCTACGTTTCTTCTTTAAAATATTTTGTATTCATCTTTTAAAGTTAATATTTTATCCAAATATTCTAGTTTTCTTTGTTGTTTGTTTGAATTTTCTTATTCTTGCTGTCTTTTCTTAGTATAATGTAAATATGCGGCATTAATTATTTTTATTTCCTTTATTGTGAATGGGATGAGTTTGTGGGAAATATTTATTGTTTTCCTAGATACACGCAGAATAATATTATATGTTCTTATTAGACCTGATTCTCCAACATTTATATATTCGGGGATAGTAGAAAATGAGCTGTGGGATTTAAAAAAAATATGTTTTTCCATGTTTTATTAAACTATATTGGTTTGCAGAAATTATAATCCCTGTTTCTTCTAAAATCTCTAAATAGTTAGTAGGCAGCAAATTAAAACTTAAAGCAGATAAAACAAATATAACTAACTTTTCTTTTTCCTCTTTATCGTTTGTCAATTTTATTTGTATTTCGGTTAATATTTTAGTATTTTTAATTCCCCAATAAACATAATGTAATAAATTTTCGTAAACACAACAACTATTTTGTAAGGAATCTGTTAATTTTTCTCGCCTTTTAGCTAGTGGAACACCATTAAAAGGAGCTTTATTAAAATATTTACTATTATTTGTTATTATTTTTAAACAATCTGTTAAAGGGTTAAAATATTTTCTTCTTCAAAATATTCTTTAGCATAGTTATAAATTGTTGTTTCGAATCTTGTAATTCCATTATTTTTAGCTAAAACAGAAGAAAATGTTTTTTTTTAATCTTTTATCTGGGCGATTTAGAACATCTATAATATGGTTTCCTAGTTATTTATTAATTCCAGGACTTGTTAATTGGCAAATAAATTAATTCTAAATAATTTTTATTCTAGAATTAGAATTTAACCATGTTAAACAAACTTTTCCAACAGAAATTTTATTAACATTAACAATTACAATAAATAATTCATTATATTTTTCTCCTTGTATACGAAAATTAAAATTATTTGTTAAATATTCTAAAATTTCTTTTTTGTTAAAAATACCAGCAAAATATTGCGTTACATCTAAATTCAACAAATAATAATGTTCTTTTTTAAGTTTTTTTTAACTCTTTGGTAAAGCTTTTAAAAGATTATCTAATTTAACATCTGCTAATCTTAATATATACAATGAAGTGTCCTGACACCCACTCACTCATCAACGCACAGCCCTAACCACTGGACCTAGAACAATGAAATTTTTAGGGGAGCTTCCCCTTGGCCCGTAGGCACCCACTAAAAATGGATTTATCGAAATTCGATAACTAAGGGGGTGAAAAGGGGTGAAATATGTTTAAAAAGAATCCCTGATATCTCATTGATCGGGAAAGCTATCATAAATATTTTAACTTCAAAATATTGCCCAAATAAATGCATATTTGTAAACTTTTCGATTTTGCGAAATTCGAAAATTAAGGGGGTGAATAGCCGTAAAATATGTTATTCATTAATCCGTGATTTCTCCTAAACCATTTCAGATAGTGATGTATTTTTTTCTTTAAAATGATGCTTAAGTAAATATCTAAAAAGCGTTTTTAGAATTTTTCGAAATTCGTCCTTGAAAGTTCTTAAAAAATAAAACGTGTTTTCAAATAATCCCACGTATCTCCTAACCCAGTGGAAATATTGCAATGGATTTTGATTTAAAATAAGTCTTACGTAAATATAAAAAAAGTTATTGCAGGATTTTTCGAAATTCGTCCGTGAAAGCTGTTAAAAAAATGAAATGTGTTGTCAAATAATCATCTGTATACCCGTTGTGATATCGAGATGATTTTTTGATATGAATGAAGCTTATGTAAATATCTACAAACCAAATCCAGGATTTTATGAAATTCGAAAATTAAGTATGTGAAAAGCAGTAAAATGTTATAAAGTCTCCCGAAAAAAGAGAATGATCATGGAGAAATAATTCAACCATTGTTTCTTTTTGCCAACCTTCTCATAAATAAAACCTCTTTAGACTGTAGCCTGTGCATACGAAATAATTATCTCGGCCTGCCTGTAAGCATTCACTCAGGTATTGTATAAAGTTGTGGTCTGGTAGGGGTGGAGTTATGGGTTCGTATCCCGTGCAAGACTTTGCGATGGGAATTATACTATGACATCATACGAGCATATTGCGCACGCTCTTTACACTGAGCTAAAACAATTTATAGTTTACTGTTATTGAATACGCTAGCTGTTAAATGTCTTCATCACATATTTTATCCAGAGTTACTGTTTACATTACAGAATTTCACGCGGGCAAAGCCGCAGCCGGGCAGCTATTTTATAGAGAAATAAAGATGAATTAAAAACAAAGATTTTCTGCTATTAATGTACGCTCAGCGAAGTGGACTGGATAAAGCTGTTTGTATTTGTTGTTTTTAATATATACAGTGAATATTGTAACACCATTAATTAATACGAGTTAGTTACGCCTTTCTTCTGTAGTACACGCGGGCGAAACAGCAAAGGGACAGCTAGTTCTATTTTATAAGGACTAGCTACAGGATTTTTATATTTTTGCTTAATAATGTTTTTATCTTTATTAATAATTAGCTTAACATCATAAATTGTTTTTACCTTAAAATCTAATAAATAAGAATTTTCCTTTAACACCATGGCTGGCTGATCCAAATTTAGAAAATCTAGATCTTAAAATACAATTTAAACCATAACAGGTTTCTTTTTTCTTTTTTTTTTTTTTCAAGAAATTTACAATTTTTCATTTCCCCCTTGCAATCTATAAAATAATTTATTTTAACAACCATAATATTATAGAAAAAAGGGGTGCTGTAATTGGATCCGATTCTTCTAATTTTTTTCTCAGTTTTGTGTAAATAGGCTAATATCTCCAATATTTGTAATATTATTATTATTATTATTTACATTTTCTGTAAGGACCCATAGTCCAAATCTCACGTAAGTTCGTTATATTTTATTTCCAATTAATTCTGTTATAGAATATTTCTTGTTAGTAGCACTCTATTTTTCAGCTTCCAATTATAAGAAAAACAATTTCATTAAGATTATAAACAAAGTAACTGGAATTAAAATAATTAAAAGTTATAAAATAGCCCAAACTAAAAAAAATTAACAAATTACTGAACTGTCCAACTAAAAAAAAATTTAAAACAACCGAAACAAAAATAAATAATAAAACAGTCCAACCACAAAAAAAAATTACTAAACCGCTCAACCCAACAAATCATTCTGTCCAAAAACAGTAATAAGATTTATTCTGTCTAAGAACAGTAAAACTATTTAGATCAAAAATATTCTGTCCAGAAACAGCAAAATATTCAACCCAACCTACAATTTTTAATATATCTAACCGAACTAAAAAAAAATAAATAAAAACGTAGGTATTAAAAATGTAGCTGGAACTGAGTAGTTGAAGTAAAGTCAAGTGATAATCGTACCTATACGACACTATATGTTTATATTTTACGATTAATTTCACTCCTTAAATTTTAACATTATGATTTACCCTTTTTTACAATGATTTTGTAAAAATGTCTTGATAAGAAAATAGTGAACAAAATCCCGTAATATTCTGATAATTCCTAGGAATTAGTTTTATGTGCAATTTTGAGCACGAATAAGTGACACTGCGTTCCAACTTACATATTAACACTACTTTAATGTAACGTATTGCAATAAAATGCGACCAAATTCATTTTTCTGTTTACCTTATTTTGAGCTTTTTTTTTTTTCGAAGTATGTAGTTAGCATTTTTTTTGTGTGTGTGGCAGGCGTGCGAACGTCGATGCAGCCGATGCAGTGCGACCGGAAGCCGTACATGACGCCACCGCCTCCGTCCATCCCCATCAGCCTGCCGTCTCCGCCCGCCGCCAACACAGCGCACTCCTTCTACGAGAACATCAAGTACACCGTATGAGGAGCCCCACCCCCATCGTCCGCTCATCGTGGCCTCTATTTACTCCACGTCCATGCAGCCAGAAGACATGACGCTTTGCCGCAGCCTCTGCGGCGGCAGCGGCGTGTGGCACGAGAGGTCGCAGATTCCGCTTGCTGATGTGCGCCTGTTACCAGCCTGCCCCAGTGCTTACAAGATGGCCTTCATGTAACATCTATGGAGCCAGAAGACATGACACTTTTCTGCAGTCTCTGCTAGCGAGTGCCCGTTACCAAGGCGCCAGTGGCGTGTGGCAAGAGAGGTCGCAAATTATGCTTGCGTTCATTCACTGATTTGCGCCTATTACCAGCCTACCCCAATGCTTATTAAGGTTACTCTGCTGCGGGTTTGGAAGATTAACGAATTTCTAATGTACGAGTTTGACAAGGGAACATTTTTTTCTTCTAGATGCACCAATATCAATAAGCGGGTTTCATAAGATGCGGTAATAATAGGATTAACCCTGGCTACGAAAAATAATCATAATTTTATATAGCTTTTATACAGAGAAAATTCTCAATTCAACTTATTTAATTTGATTCGCATGAAAATAAAAAACACATAATCAAGAAAGCTCTGTCACTGTTCATTTATTTTTAAGCCTAATACTTCTACAACAAATTTTGTCCCTTGCTAAACTATTAACACTGAACTTCTTAACCTGTAGTAGAATAAACCTGACCTATATATCAGAGTCGTACGTAGTCTTCACGTCACACCCATGCAGACAGAAATCTTGATGCTTCCGCAGCCTCGTTAGTCCTCGCCAAGTCATATTATTCCAGGGTGACATAATCCAGGCTCAACCACAACTCCTCGTTGAGGATCAATCCATAAATATAGTGAAGACTGGATTAGGCTATATTGATCATAAATCAAGAGGACGTAGCACATGATTTAACGCAGAAGACTTGTATTGAAATTCGCAGGAGTTCGGAAGTCAGTATAGAGAAAAATAGTACTCTTACGAAACAGTTCTTGTATTCTACTTGAGTATTTTTTTTGCCAGTGTGCTACGTTCTTTTTAGCGTTAATCTCTTCCACCGGAATCAAAGTTACAAAACAACGGTGCCATTGCATAAATATTTCCCTAGAAACGTATTCAAGGAGTCTACTCACAAGCTGTCAGCCATTAAGCTTTAACGAGAAATCTACGCTGAAAAAAAAGTCTTGGGAACGGATCAATTTGAAAAGTATACAGTGTATTCTGCGTTAAGAAAATGTACGGTTCACGCATGTGGTTTAGGTTATTTCTTTAGTTAAGAAATATTTTCAACCAAAAGTACTCAAGCCTGCGCCAAATTTCTTGACGAATACTGTTAAGCCCTACATTAAGAAATTTTTGTCAGTAATAATGCTGAGTTATTAATAATTAAAAATTAACGAAAACATTCATACTTACAAAGAAAAGTAATCTTAATTTTTGTTTTCTTAAAAGTTTTATCTTTTTTGAGAAATGTTACGTAGAGTTACTTTTGTTTCAAAATGTAATCATTAGAAATTATTTATCTATTTCAAATGATTTCCCATTTAAACTCTGTTGTGTCAGGCTTGATCTGGCCGAGCACTTTTAATACTTCTATTAAAAAAAAGTGCACAAAAATGTATACTGTACTGATTGAAAACCTAAAATCAAAGTTGTGTATTATTTAAGTTACTCTAGCAAAATAATCGGCATTTCAGGACTGGTTTTCTGCATATTTGACAAGACACCCTAACTCGTTAACGTCCATGTTGCCATACAAAATGTCCCTTACCAGCCCAATTAAAAATTCTTCTGATTTTACGAATGCTGAATAAAACTGTTCTGTATTTATTTTCATACTAAAGAATTAATTTGAACTTCTCCACGTGAATTTTGCGAAAAACCATCCCTCGCTAACAAACTCCGATTTCGCAGTGAAGTGATGCTCAAGACTTCTAAGTGGAAGAAAGTGAGTGTGTAAAAATATCTGCCGAGCTGATTAAAAGCAAAACAGTATCGTGGTATCCTAATAAGTGTGCAAACATCGAAGCCAACATTTTGACTTATTTTTTGTTATTTATTTTAATGTACAATCTCATGGGTGTAAGTTACCACAAAAGATGCCAGTGAGTATATCATAATTAGCTTGACGATGAAGCAAACATGTTGACGAGCTAAAAAAAACTTTTTAAGATTGCTTGTATGTTTTTAAGTGTAAATACTTGTGTGTTGTAGTGGTATGCAGCGTGAGAAATAAAGTTACTAAATGAAATTATTAAATTTTTACAATCATTTTGATTGGTATTGTAAAACCTAATCTTGTCTTTGAAACGTGTGTCTAGTTCGTAAGTAGAACACTATTTTTATTATTTTTTTATTTACCTGCCCTCGAAAAACTTCACGGCCTTGGTAAAAGTACAAGGTAGAAGGAATCGGCCAGAGCCAGTATTTAGAAACAATTGTAACGTGGAGTGATTTCGGGATACTCTGGAAAATAGAAATAAGGATGACCGGCCTGCTACGGCAATTGAACTCAGTTCCTCCCGAATGAAGATATTTTACCACCGCTTCATTTCGAAGAGAGAATTCTAAAAGAAAAATGTCGTGCTAGACAATTTTATTGTATTTTAAGTTTTTGAGCCATAACATTTATTCCAATAAATTGTATTATCGAGGGTTTAGAAGTAAAACTACCCAAGTCTTTTTTCTCAGAAATTGAGGTATTGCAGCCAAGTACTGCGAATATCACTCTCAATGTGTGGTAATAATGCCCAGGTTTTGACACTTTTTCTCTAATAGAAGTACTCTTATCTTCAACGTTGTAGAATGGTTTGGTTAATTTTGGCTAAGGTTTTCCGAAAGTTTCTTAAAATGGACTTGGGTAGTTTTACTTCTAAACACTCGTTATCAAAATTTTCTCTTCGACAAAGCATAGGATGTTTTCTTGATAAAGTGCTTGACACACATAATAATGGAGTCTTTCATTAATTTGTCACGCAGAATTATTACAAGAGAATTCTTGAAAGTTAATCTATAATTCTCTTACACTAAGTTTACCAAGAATATATCCTACGCTTTGTTGAAGAGAAAATTTTTATAATACAATATGAATTAATGTTATGGCTCAAAAACTGAAAATACAATAAATGTGTCTAACACTTCCCCTTAATGGTCCGTACCAAATTATTTTGTGGTATAGGTGGTTCAGGATCAAATGAGAACTTTTAGAACCGTAGTAACTTTATTCTTATGTTAAATGTATAGTTTCCTGCAACTTTTTAATTCAAACAAAGACCCCGGAATGTCGATCAAAGTGTATCGGTCGTAACGTCCTACTCAATAGTCAACATTTTAAGTCACAATAAACAATATTTTTAAATTTTTTTTCCAGACACGATGATCTTCAAAAGTACTCAGTTTATCGCGGATCAACTTTAAACACAAATGTTTTTTTTTATAGTGACCACAGTGTTTTAATGATGACAGCAAAATATTTTTGTGGCGAGCAAAAATTAATTGGCAGGGTCAATACTAACAAAATATTATGTAGCTGCTACAAAATAATTTTTCCCTCAACTGCATGAACACTGGCGTGAAACGTTCGTTATTTTGTGGACTGGCTAAGTCCCTGAAACTATCAGCGTCACTAGTCCAGGGATAACGAATAAATACAGTCCGTCTCACATAGTAATTCCGCTTTGACAGTTGAGTGGGCGTTTATTATTACAGCATTTTCTACATGTACAGTAAAACATTGCTGTAATTGGTAATGATATAATCATAGGCCTACAACTAGAGCTCCTAGCGTCTTCATTATAAACTGTATCGTACTATAGTCTGTCTTACGTAAGAATTACATTTTTTGACAGTTCTGACGACTATAATGTGTACAAATTTCTACTGTAAAATACTCCTAATTTTGATAAACCACCCTGTTTGAGAGCAAGCGGAGTGTGTTTATGCAAGAATCATTTATGAAAGAGAAAAACACAGCTTATTTAAAGGGCCGCTTGACCGAAAATTTTTAATATTTTAAAATGTTTTATATTTCTACGAGAAACAGTTTATTTTTTAGGCCTATATTTACTGCAGTGAAATATTTTAGGTTCCATAATTTTTTATAGTGACATGTCGAAGTCCAAATTTGCATAAACGGTGTATGCTTCAAAGGAAAACTAACTTACTTACCGTACTGAAAAAATTCACTAAATAACAATCTTGTAGGCTACAAGGTCACATAAATAAAAACACACGCACACACACACACACACACACACACACACACACACACACACACACATATATATATATATATATATACTGCGGTGTGCATTTTTCAGTTCGGCACGTCAGCTGGTTTTTCCTCAAAACCACAAAATAGTTATATGCATATTTGGATTTTGAAATGACACAAAAAAACTATGCAAGCTAACAAATTTTCATTACAGTAAAAATAGTCACTGCTTATGTCTGCAAAACAAACCATATCTCGTACAAAAATGAAAATTTTTAAAACTATAAAAATTTTTGGTCAAGCGCCCCTTTAAACAAGCAGTGTTTTTCTTTGTAATGAGTGATTGTTGCATAAACACACTCAGCTTGCTCTAATAATGTGCGGTTCATCAAAATTTGAAGTATTTTCCAATTTAAATTTGTACACGTGATAGTCTTCAGAACTGTCAAAAAATGGAATTCTTACGTAAGACAGACTATAGTACGATAGAGTTTGTAATGGATGTGCTAGGGACTCTAGTAGTATAATGACAACATTACCCATTACAGCAATGTTTTACCGTACATGTAGACGTACTTTTTTTATTCGTCTCAGACCTTGACCGCGCGGAAGCACAAAGGGCTAGCCACGCATGCGTATTACGCTCAAATCTCTGAAGTGGGATGCAGTCTTCTTGCCGACAGCTCGCGTATATGTGACGTTCACAGGTGACGACACAATTTTATATTATAATATTACAGGAAAAATGTGTTCCACACACCTACACGTCTTAAATATCTGCGCCAAGTTTTCCAATCCTTGAAAAGAACCCAAAAATGCAACTATCCTATAGCCAGTCTGCGTAGCATGGTTGGTAGCATGCCGACCTATGGTGCGAGAGGTTCTTGGTTCGAACCCCAGCACAGACATGAATGTTTGTGTCGTTTTCTTAGGTTAAGGTAGTTTGTAAGACGTTCCTTACTATGCTTAACGACATAAAACCGGGGGAAGTTAATACATCCTCCTAATTTTCGAGCCCGAGAATATTACCTTTGAAGATTAGTGGAAAAATGAGTAAAGACCTATATGGGTATAACATTCCTTGAATGTTATTCCTAAGCATATATAACCCGTACACGTTGAGAAGTTATCAAATAAAAGTCCCCTTAAGGGAAGTCCTTGAGCACGGTAAAATCATAAAATAAAATAAAAATATTTCCTCAGAAACTAATGAATGTACCGTAAACCATGGGTTTATTTGCAACTGTGAAGTAACTGTGCATCAAACAAAAGTTGGCTTTTCTGTCGTTTGTTAAAGACAAAGTTGCATTTTATGTCGTTTGTGAGAAATAAAGGAAACGGCACAAATTGTCCCGTGAGCTTTAAATAAGTAACTACTTTGCCATAGCTCACTTTATCTTCATACGATGACATTCAGAAGAAATTACGGAGAGGTGAAGTGGGCTGGGACGTAATACATACATATTTTGAAGAACAATTTTATTTGGCGAGAGACAATTTCTGATACGGAAAAACATGATTCTGTTGATCTTTCTGTTAGAGTTATGGTAAAACCTTTACAATCTTATAACAGCCTAGTGTATCTGCTCAAATGTTTTATATTAACAAAGAGCCATGGTTGTGTGATGGTCAATTTCACTAACCTCCCACTACGTCGATGCTGGTTCTCAGAGAAGGTTCGAGGAGTATTCCCGTTTAGACAGCTTTTTAATTTCGTCACTGCAACAACAGTTTACCTCCAGGGGCGCAACAATAGAGCACTGCCCCTCCCCCTGTTTTCTAAATCCTTGAAGCAGGGGATAACCTTAAACAATATGTTTACATACAATAATTTTAAAGGTTCTTTATTTTAGTTATTCAATACGTATTTTTAAGCCATATTACGAAAACAAAATTCTATCATCCAATATGGTTACCGTAGTACCTTCATAAATGTTAAAATAATAACAACACTCATTACGTTTGACCCGCACATCCTCCTTGAGAACCTGAGATCTTGTGCCACGGCTTACCTCATGAATCCTTCACCAGTGCTCAAGACCTGTCTTTATCGTTACCGTTTCAGAGTCCTGGCACTATCTAGAATAGGGATTTGTAGAATTTACATGTAAAATTTTATAAGATGGCCTTCGTTCACCTTTCACAGTATCACTTTCGGACAGAAACCATTTTTTTACATTGAAAAAGAGGCAATTATTGCTATAAAAAGCGTAAAAAATATGTTCATCATCAGTGGTCCGAGTGTTTTTTAGCATTGAACTTTCGTGTTATTTTTTAACGATTCTTGCAACGGGGGCAATTTACAATTAAAGAAGAATTTTGGACATACACCAATGCAGCAAATGGTGTCTCACAGATAACCAAACAATACACACAGACAAACAGGCAAGTAAATAAACAAAAAGACTTTATTTGTTAACTGACAAACATAGATAAACATATACGAGTCTATTCTACAAGTAATTCAGTAATTTTTTTTAAAATAAATAAATAAACACAGAGAACCCAAGCATAAAAAACCCAAGGCAAAATTTATAAATATCTCAAATTATTCCATAAAGGGAATTCCGTCAGTAAGTTAGAAAAAAACAGACAAAAATAAATATTATTAAAACAACAACTAGACAAAACAAACCGAACGACAAAAAAAACATCTGAAGGAAAACGAACAAATGAAAATAACACTGTAACTATGGACAGTAAAACAAAGAAAACGCAAACGAGCACAATGGTCTCCTTGCGACAAAACAAAGTGTAACATTTTGGAGACTGCAATCTGTATCCGTCTTCAGGTACATACACAGTCCGAGGAGCACCTGCAGACTGAGTATAGGCACTGGAACTTATTACGTGTATACAGTTTTCAGAGTACTGAAATAACAGCCTAAAAGGTCCTACAGTAATATGACTCGAACAAAAATAAACAAAAAAGATCGGTGGTGTAATGGAATTACAGTTATCTGTTGTCAAGTGTGTTTCAATATTTACCTGGAACTTTAAAAGTAAAGCTGAGTTAATATATTTTTGCTCATAGTAATTATTTGTGATGAAAGACACTAATTTATCATTTTTATTCAATTTTAAAGCCCCTAATTAACACGTAAACCTGTTATTTTAATTTAGGATAGTAATTTTTTTCTCTTATCTGTATTTGTAAAGAGTACTGCTTACTGAGGTATTTCAGCAGGATATCTGTGTTAACGAATGGTAATCAGTAACTTACTCTGCTGAATTTGTTTCTCTAAGTAAGAGGTGTTTTTTTCTTTCTCTGAGGCGTTTGTTTTAACCGACGCTTTTTGTCAGCATCCTTTTTATCCTTCTTCTTGGCTGGACTCCCATACTGATAAGACGTTTGCGGCAGGCAATTAAGATGACGCCTGTTACTGCCGCCGTCCTAAAGACAGCAACTCTTGGGAGCGAGTTTAGGTTGTGTTAAATTTTATTAAAATATTGCCTTTTCAGAAGAGGCATCAATTTTTCTAGCTAATTAGCTGTTTTAGTGAGCTTCAAGACAGCGTGGGAAGCACGTAAGACATCGCTCACGAACCTATCATGCTGACTTTTCATAAAAATAAATAAATTTTGGCTTTGCTATAACTAGTGGAAAACTGTTAAATTTGGAACTTTAATTTTATTATTTTCATGCCTCTATCGCTGTTGCATTTTCCGTAAATTTTAACATAGTGAAATTACCGTACAGACTGGGAACTCTAAGTCTAACCAGAGGTATGAGTAAAGCGTCCTTGCTCATGTCGACTGAACGAAGCCGAGTAAAATGTATGTATTAATGTTTGTTGGAAGCATAGAATGTGTTTTTGTGTCATGTTGGGAGAATTTATTGTCTAAAATTCACGTAACTTTTCATGTAGGGAATGGCACCAAATATGAATATCTTTTGCTACATTCATCAGTTCTCTCTTTCAAAGAAAATTGAATATTTTTATATTAGTAGTGTACTGTGTCTTTTTGATGTTGTCTAATATTATAGTAAATATACAATTCAATAATAATACACTCATTCACTATAGTGGAGACACTTACGTAGGACCAATGGGTACTGGCTACTGAGCCACACCTAAGGGTAGGTAGTTTTCGCGAAATTGTCCCATTGTTTTTCAGTGCCTTGGGCACAGATCTGCAGCTTTAATTCGTGGTTATTGACAGTGTATATTAGTACAGAGGCGGCACTTATTTGACTGTACCAGTCAGAATAAGGTTGCTGCCACACCACACATCTGTGATTAGCGGGAAGAATTACGAAAAAGTGAGATAGATAGGAAATAACAGTAACAGTAAATTTAAGATCATATCTGATTTCACACCTCTATAGCTTTGATCTGTGTAATCGTGATTGGAGATAAACTAATTGTTGACTTAGTTCAGTCTCATATCAGTAATTATAGATAACAATCAGCTAACATGAGCTTTAAAAATCTGTTGAGTAATGCTCTGTCAATACCGGATGTGAATTTCAAAATTTAGTTATAAAATTAGTTACAGATAAGTAAATATAAAATCAATAGACCTATGAAACTAACTTCGTAAACAGGAGTGACAGGAGTTATTTCGATATAACTCGTTTCTGGATCACGTCTCGTGTACTAAAGTTTTTAATCGACTTTCCAGTTTATCAAGGTATAGTGAAATATATTTGTGTATTGCTGTCGAACGGAATGTGTGCAGGTATTATTTTTTTACGATTGTAAATATCAATCTGAGGCAAGCCATTCACAATTCATTGCAATATGTTGCACAGGCACACGGACCACACGAAACGTGTCTCGAAAATTCGTAGGGTTAATTTGAGGAGAAAAAGAAGAAGTCAGAGTTCGCACTCCTTATTGTTAAAGACCCCTGTTTTTCGCGAAATGATATTTGCCCCAGTTTGTTTCAGTGTCTCACGTATATGTGAAGAGCCGTATCTCGTTTGATTGATCCAATTACGATAACGTTCCTGGAACACCACACGTCTGTGATTTGCCGGTAGAATCCCAAGGCGAGAGAGATTTAAAATATCCAATCACTGACCACGAAGCAGAACTGCAGATGTGCACGTAAGGCACCGAAACAAAGTGAGGCAAAATTCTTTTCGCGAAAAATATGGGTCCCTACTTATTGTACACATGAGTCACTTTCATGGTTGTTTCACGGTCTATGAGATTCTCCCTTGATGACTTTTGAACAAATATCAAACCTACACGTAAACACTCACTGACTCCCGCGCTATCTTGTCAGATGTACAACACGGCATTCATCTGAACAACAGTCAATGAACAGCTAGCTGAAATTCAACTGTACACAGGACTGTGGAGTCCAGCCGGTAGCCGTTAACCCATGTAATTTCCGGAGCTTCCCCATAGCTATCTCTTGTAGAAGTTTGCGGCCATCTATCTATATGGAAACCCTGCCAAAAATATATCGTTTGATATCGCTATCAGCTCTCAAACGGCTATAGTTTTCGTAGATTTGTTTGTCTGCCCTGAACAACAGACAACTGGGAATGCTGAAAATCTTCCAAGCTGCAGACAAAGGAGACATTAATGAAACCCAACAAACATACAGTGAAACGAATAAAAAAGAAAAACAGGTACAGCAAAGAACTTACAGAGTGAACGGGTCAAGATTTCAAAGAATGTATCAAGAAAAAAATTGACGTTGGCGAAATCAGGGCGCTATTAAAACGACTCTTCTTAGCAGAGCAATGCTATTCAAGGTTTGAAACGACGGGAATTAAAAAAAATGTAAATATTTCCCACATTTTTTGCTAAGTGCTACATCCTCAGTGCATTCTTTACACGTTTTATGTTTATATTTAAATACAATATTTGTACTGGTAGTTGACCAAGATGCCAACCGTTAAAATTTGCAACAAAGGTAAACTTACCTGGGCAATATTTCAAACAACAAAAAAATTAAAATTTTGGCTCACCTACCCTACACTCGTTAATTTTCATAAGCGCATTTGCGACTGTTATGCTTGCCTATCACAAAACTTTCGACGTTGCAGTTCTCTTTCAAGTTTTCTTTTCTCACAATGTTACTGTATCCTCCTGTACAACTTAAAGATGGAAATTATTCCCCGCAAGCAGGACCGTCGTGAGAAGGGGGGCAAATGCATAAGAGCGCGGGACCAAGAGGGCCCCGGCGCTGTTGAATATATTATTATAAATAAAGTTCATCCCACTAGGCTAATAACAGTGTTGATCGCATTAATCTTGCATTCTTGCAGTTGATTTGAAAATATATAACTTTATTTGTAACTTCGAGAACAAATGAGCTAAAAATGTATTTGGGATGGTAAGGAAAGACAGCAAAAATTATACTTTGAAAATTATACGGAAACTAGTTTTAAAAAATATTTTGTAAGTTTACAAAAAAAGTTGTAAACTCTACGAGAAATGCTTTAAATATGAAAATATGAATGTATATTAACAAACATTTTTGTACGTAAATGTAAATTATAACTGTACATTTACAAATAAATTGTTATACATTTTACAACAATTACTGTTTGAAGTGTCACAAACAATTTTTTGGCAAACATTTTCCCACGAAGTTGTTTTATAAAAGTACAAAATATTTTGTTACATGTGACAAACCAAATACACTGCTCATAAAAATTTGACATACCAGTACCGCAGGCATTCGGAAAAAAATTTAGACCAACCAACTTAATGGCCTGTGACATTCTTGCTGTAGTCTGATGAATGTTTTGACATTAGTTTACAAGCTTATTCTTGTAAAAGTACGATTATTTTTACTGTGCAGGCGCCCCGAAGCCCTACTTGCACAGGGGCCCGGAAATCCTGCCAGCGACCCTACCCGCAACTGTGCTAGGGCCGCCCCAGTCCACAGTCACGGACATCCCTCACTATAAGGATTCTGGCTACTGGTGCGCACGTCATAACGGGTGCGGGAATGTCTGGAATATGGAGACGCAGGCTGATGCGACCATCGCGGTGCGGGCGCAAAGCCACGGTGACCTCACTCTACGCTGAGCCGCCAATTACTAAAAAAACCCCCTTCTCATCCTCCCCCTCCCCAAATTCCCATTCTAGGCCCTCCTAAAAATAGGAGTGTTTTCACCGGCGTGTACCCCGAGGGCCGGCGACGGACGTGCGGCCAACCGCGCTACGCGATGATCCTCCGCAGAGCAGCCGCTAATGGGAGTCGGGACGTGTTGTGACGACAGGTCGAGCTGTCCGCCTAGCCGCAGACTATTTAGGAATACAGAAGTGAAGAAGCCGGCAGGACTCACGCCAGCAACATAAGACTTCGCTAGCAAGGCCTTTAAACAAGGACCGGAAGTTTTCGCGAAAATATTAGATTTTTGCCCCACTATGTTTCAATGTCTTGCGAGCACATCATGAGAGTCGTCTTTCATTTGACTGTGCCAATCAGGACAAAGTTAACAGCGGCACCGCATATTTGTGATTTGCGGGTGTAGCTCCAGACGTTGGGATTTGAAAACATCCAATCACTGACCACGAAGCAAAACCGAAGATTCACACGTAAGGCACTGCAACAAAGTGGTGCAAACATCATTTCGCGAAAACTTCCGAGTCCCTACCTATATACCTTCAGCACGTGACATTGACATTCATGCAGTAAAAAACCTTTCCTTCTGCACCCTTTCCTCCTCCTCCCTCTCTTTCCCTCCACGGGTCCGCGGTGGTCGAGGGCCAGACCTGTCGCCTCCCACCAAGGCGATCCGGGTTCGATTCCCGGCGAGGTCGGTCCCCGGATTTTCGCATGTGGAAATCGTGCCGGACGATGCCGTTGGTCGGCGGGTTTTCTCGGGGAATTTCCGTTTCCCCCGCCAATTCATTCCGGTGCTGCTCCATACTCACCTCATGTCACCCCACACCAGCGCTAAAGACCTCGATGTTAAGATGGCGTGGTACATAATCCAACGCTAAAAGCATTAATCTATAACTGTAGGTTTCTTGAAGGCAATTTGCGAAAATTAATCAACAGCAATCCCAGACAACAGGTTTAGCCAACGTTTGAAACAAAATTTACATCTTACCTTCTTCTACGCGGTATGATTATCTAAAATAAATTGCTTGGTATATTGGTTCCGTTATGCATAACTCCATCTAAGTTACGACCGAATAAGTTTCTAAAATCAATAATTGCACGCAGTTCGAAAGAAAATGTGTCTTAATTATTACATTGACGAATGACTGATTTATTACTACCTCAGTGCTGCCCGCAACTTTTGTGTATAGGGACACCAATGCAAGTCTTCAGTACGTAAATAAGTAAGTAACTAAAGTAATTTACTAAGTAACACTATTTCCTTGTATTTAGTACACCAAAATTTAGCAAAAATATCAAAATCCGATAACAGAATTCACCAAAGTTATCAGCAAAATTTATTTTTCTATAGACGTATTTTGACGAAAGTCCCCTAGCATTCAAATTTCATTCATTTTATTGTGGTCCAAGAGAATACACTAAACAAATACATTACTTTGGCAAAACGTTTGCTGATAAAGTTGCAAAAAAAACTGTTACCAACTTGTGCTCTTTATTGCACACAAACACACACATCCGTCCATCCTTACATAGAGAAGTGAAGATATTTTGGTCAGCGTTTAACATCGAGGTCTTCAGCGCTAGTGAGGGGTGATGTGACGTATGAGCTGGAATGAACGGGCGGGGGAAATGGAAGATATCCGAGAAAACCCGCCGACCAGCGGCATCGTCCGGCACGATTCCCACATGCCAAAATCCGGGGACAAACCCCGTCGGGAATAGAGCCCCGATCGCCTTGGTGAGAGGCGAGACGTCTGACCCCTCGGGCATCGCGGCCTCTTCCATCCTAAGAAAAACTAAAATTAATTCAACTAGCGTTTTTGGCGTTAGTTTATGTACCACGCACTCTTCAAAAAAATGTTTAATGTTGCTTGAAACCCCACTTTTGATTACGATTACAGTAATTAATGATGTAATAGAAAAAAATACGGAACTAACGTATACGATAAGTCTTTCTTGTAAGACACGTGCATCCAAGACTGTTTACAGCGTGTATTTTTATTTGGGTTGGGTAGCACGGGCGTTGTCAAGAATGAGTAACATAAGGCAGGATGTTACACTTGATAACATAACACGTCCTTTTCTTGGCCAGTGAACCACATCTGACGTTAATGCCGTTATCTCAACAGGATCTGCAACACTACGCATGCGCTGGCTGGTCGGGCGATAGTGGTCACTCGTCGAGGTGGTTAGGTCATTATGTAATCATTATTAATACATAGGGGCCGTGGTGGTGTATCAGTCAGACAAGTAGCCTCCCACCAAGGCCAACCGGGCTCCATTCCCGCCGGAGGGGGGGGGGGTTAGTCCCGTGGGGAACGTGGCAGAAGTTGCCATTGATAGGGTTTTCTCGGGGTATTCCCGTTTCCCCGTCCTCCATTGTAGAGCCTCACCTCACGTCGAATCTCAGGGAACGGCAGGCGTCTACGTACGGGCTGCCAGGTTGAAAGCACAGACTTAACAGTAATACAGACGTGAAGTGACGTGGCGGCTCATTTGATGCGAGCGAACCTCGCCGCTTATTGGCTGCTCGCAGCTGTTAATAACAACCCTGTGTATGTTTGGATCCTGCATGTTACTACAGGTTTCCTATTGGCTTGGCTGCCGGGTAACAGCGCAGCCTGCTGCTTTACGCTGATTGGCAGTAAGCATTTCCGTCAAGTTGCTGGCCAGGGAAGCCATTTTACTGGCGTGTGTGACTGAGTTCGTCGTCCTACCGGCAATTTCACTTCTGTATACCTAAATATTCTGTGTTGAAAGTCTGCCTTTGAGAGTTGTGATACCCTGCCCTCAGGTTTATTCTCTACTCGATATTGGTTCATTTCACTATAAACATACTCCAGAAACATATTAGAGGAAATCTCTACAGTAAATTTATCACATAGGGCTTAAGACTATGCCTACATAGCTTGCAACCAAGGAGCTTAACGAGGAATCAGTATTACTTACTTCTCAATGGCTCATGTTTAAAAGCCATGCTCTTTAGTTTCTACTGGTTTTGCAATACTATTTTTTTAAAGCTTAAACAAGAGCAGGTATCAAAAATCTTTCTGGCAGTTTTGATCTACTATGGTTTTTTCGTGATCGGTAATTTTTTTAAAAGCAAGAAATTTTGCTGTTTCTATTAAAAAGTCAATTAACCACAATTTTGTTTATTACATAATTAATAAAAACCGTAGTATTTACTTAGCTGAAAAAAAAATAGCCAACATGGACAAGGCCATTCTAAACTAAACTTCCAGACAGATTTTTTATATCTGCTCTCGTTTAGGTGTTAAAAGATTATATCACTAAAATATATATATAAATTAGAGAGCCTCACCTTAAAGGAGAATCTTTCAATCCAAAGAAATATTCTACGTTAAACTGTTTGGAAGAATACTCACTGCATTGTCAAAACCTTAGCTGATTTTTATTTTGTGTTAAATATCAAAAATATAGTGTTTACATTTATATTTCACAAAAACGTGTGAGCGAAAATTTATTTAAATATTTTATATTGTTATACAGGCTGTTGCAGCATTGGATGTCAACATTTTAGCCGAAAAATCCTCACAAGTAGAGGAACAAACACTACTACAGGAACGTAAGTACAAACATGCACAGTTACTAGGTCTTTAGTACGTGGTGCTCGGGCTGAATCTCATTACTGAGGAACGCTACATCGGCCAATGCCTACCGTCCAATTAAATACGACTAGCCTGGTATGTTGTTGTCAATGACATCTGCAAAGGCATTGCACAGTATCACGACCCAGCCGAAACGCTATGCACTTCACATCAGGCGCGGATCCAGGGAGCAGGGAGCCCACCCCCTTTTTTTTACCTATTATGTATAGCTTATCTGTAAAATGTTACACATTTTTAAAGTGGCATGTTCAATTATTTTATTTATGGAATGCCTTAAACAGCATCTTAAATCCAAAAAATAATTCCGGGAAAGGGCCCCCGGACCTCTCTTCTTTGACTCAAGGTGTGGGTATAGCTACTTTTTAGGAATTGCCTCCCCCCCCCCCCCAAAAAAAAAGAAACAATAACCTAGAGCTGAATACGTATCTGCTCTACATTATGTAATGTGAACTGTAGCGCAGAATCGGCGTGTTTTCGGACCTGCGTCCATAACATTTTGTATTCCTCTGCACGTGAAAATAGTTTCCCTTAAATACTGACACGAAATTTTGAAACATCCTGTCCTTCTTAAGAAATTTTACGTATGTCCACTGTTTGACATAATTATATTTAAAATAGGTCCATTGAAAAATAACATAATTAATTTCAACTCTGTGTCTGATAGCTTGCTAGGCAGAACCTGTATGAGGCTGATCGTCAGCTAACCATGGCAGAACATATGCACAGCAAACGATTCTGTTTTACGTTCGTTGCCAAATTCTATTAAATTTGGTGACATAAAATCTGATGACATTTATCTCAAATGAAAAATTATGTCGTATAGTTTTTGCATCATTTCATATGTTAAGGGCGCGGCTACCGCAATTTTCATCACCATGTTTTAATTTCTATATTTGTACCAGATGTTTTTTCCCTTGTTTTAGACACAAAATGTGACTAAATTTTGCTCTTATAAATTTTATATTTCTCATAGTTTTTGCGTAATGGCTCGTTAAAGCCAAAAGTTGCACGTTTCCGTTTTAAGGACGAAGCTAACATCAACTCACTTACCAAAGTGAAAAAATTCACAGTGAATAACGATGTTTTAGACTACAGATTCAGCTATGTTAAACCACAAAATAAGATATTAATATATTTAAAAATATATATATATATTGAATTTTTTAAATTTTTACTTAAAATTTCAGGATTTTTATTTAAATACAAAAAGTTTTTACTCTTTGTTTTTATGTACGTGAAATTGTAGCCTGCAACGTCTTTATCCACCGTGAATTTTTTCAGTTTGGTAAATCAGTTGGTTTTAGTGTAGTCCTTACAGAGGAAACAAGCAAAAATTGAAATTACCAAGCCATTAGGTACGTGAAAACGGCGAGAGAAAAAAACATTTCATAAGAGCAAAATTAAGTCACATTTTGTGTTTAAAATAAGAAAAAAATGTCTGGTACAAATAAAAATAAAAACATGGCGATGAAAACTGCTGTTACCGTGCTCTTAAGAAGCACCGTGCATTGTCAAGACTGGCAAATAAATAGTAGGCCTACGGGAGCGACCAACAATTAAAATAAAATAATCAGAACATTGTACATGAAAACAAAAGTACTTTTCACAATCAGCACTGTATTTATATTGAAAAGATGGTGATACGCTTGCAAGTACCTCTTCACCCGTGCCATATTACCTTATGAACTTTTTTTCTCAATTTTTCATCCTTTGTAGAAAATTTCACGCACTACTGTGATTCGTATGGATTATATAACCTCATCCGTCACAAAATAAAATATTCTTATCTGGAACGAGCATAAAGTGTTAATTAATAAAATGTGAAAAGTAAGTTGGAAAACCGGTATCTTACTTTCTTAATTTTTAGGAAGTGAAAAAGTCAACCTACACAATATATTTTGCATTATGTAACACAAAAAAAAAGTTTACGTACGAAATTTTAAATCGTATAGCAACGGGGCCGTACCGACATGAAGAATATAATCATTGTTGACATGTATGTTCGACAGGTGATTAACGCCAAATATAATTTAACAAGTTAAATCTCTATCCTTGTTTTCTTCAGGGTTCTAGATTAAGCAGCACCTTTGATACTCCGGGCGTATTCGACGGTACCGCAACATAACGCCGAAATACCAAAACCCCAAATGTTCCACAACGATGAATACCATAGAGCCGAACGCCAGATTTACACAACGCTTAAAGCCAGAAAAATGTTCAGTGCCACAATGTCGAATGACCACTACGCCGAAACACCACAACGCCAAAAAATTTTTATAAAAACTCACAAAGAAGTTACTAAATATTTTCAATAAAACACGAGTTACCACAACGTCGAACCCACAATATGATTACAATGCTGAAACCATAATATGGCCGTAACTCCGATACATTAATACGACCATAACGCCAAAATATTAATATGACCACAGTGCTGAAACCATAATATGAACATTAAACCGATAAATTAATACAGGTGTGGGGCTGTTGGCCAACGGAAGTCGCCATTTTGTCCGATAAAGAAGGTCAACGTCATACATAACCAAAATCCACACTAAGTGATATTGAGTGAGTGAGAGATTTTGGTCAGCACTCAACATCGAAGTCTTTAGCGCTGGCGGGGAGTGAAATTAGGAGAGTATGGAGCGTCGCCGGAATGAAGGGCGGGGGAATCGGCATATTCCCGAGAAAACCCACCGACCAACGGCATCGTCCGGCACGATTCTCACATACGAAAGTGAAAAATAATGTGTAAAACGTGCATTTCATAACGTATATACGTATAGAATTTGAAAACAGTTTTTGGATTGCCGCCATTTTAAAACTCTGACCAGCATGTGTTTATCAAAACCCTGGTGTTCGCCAAAATCTGGTCACGTGACTGAAAAAACCTATCCTAATCCAGCTCGTGAGTTTTCGTAAACTCCTGAAGTCTCTTCTAGTTCGAAAATACAGAGGCCAGGATTTCAAATGTAGAATCTAAACCGGACCTTGTCACTTATTTGTCACCAAATGGCGACTTCCAGTTGATAACAGCCGCTACCCTGCTCGAGCGCAAAGTAGGGAGGAGTTGATCAAAAAGCTGCTCTCATGAGTACTTGGACGTGAGATATCATTTGACTCGTGTAAACTTTACTCTGGTTCATGTTTGCCCACTAGAAGCTGAAATTTTGTCCTACCCACCCTATAGGCGGTTCGCGATAAAGCGAGCGCCATTGAAGACCATCTTTTCTACAATAATAATTTTAAAATACAATTTTTGTGGCATCATATGTTAACTGTTGAATTCGGTACAATCTATACTCTTCGGTTGCCACTTAGGTTCCGTTGTTTATATTAAAAACTGACATGAAATTATAAATTTTCTGAATGGAAAAAATGAACTATGGTTTTTAAGGTGGTCAAATTATTCCGAACCATCTATACTAAAGAGCATACAATAAGAGTGTCGTAACTCCCATGTTAAACAACGAGAACCTTACAAACTAAAGAAGTATTTTGGACATACGCTATTGCAGCAAATATTGTGTCAACAGAAAACCAGACAATACACACAAACAGACAAGTAAACAAACAAAAGTACTTTGTTTACAACAGGCAAACATAGCTAAACAAATTAAATTCCAAAAGGAATTCAGTGAATGGATTACAAGAAAATAAATTAACACAAACGAGCACTCAGGCACCAAAAAACAAACCAAGGAAAATATATAAGTAACTCAGATTTTTCCACGAAAGTAATTTCGTCAGTAAGTTCGCAACAATAGACAAAAAAGTAATTACAATAACAAACAGACAAAAAAACGAACAACAAAAAGCTGTTACGAATAAAAATAACACAAAAACTGTGGACAACAAAACAATGTTTACCTGTGTTTGCCTGTTACAAACAAAGTCCATTTGTTTGTTTACTTGTGTGTTTGTGTGTATTCTCTGGTTTTCTGTGAAACATCATTTGCTGCAATGGCGTATGTCCAAAATACTTCTTTAGTTTGTTACTCGCCCCCATTGCAAGAATAATTAAAAAATAACAATGAGAGACTTATTTTCACCGAAACCCACGAAGTAGTATACAATTACCCCCTCCCTTTCCTTATTACAACGTCAGAACACGTGATTTAGTACAAGAGAGGCGTTTCAGAGTTGCCGTGTTCATAGTTCCGGTTATTACATTTATCGAGCATGCATAATTTCAAATCGTCATTATTTCATTATAACATGTATTATTTGTTTCATGAGTTGGATTTCAGAGGAAGGGAATTCAGGATCTATTCGGTTGTCTCGATTTCAGTAATCGCTTTTATGAAATTCTGAGAAGAAAAATGTGAATTTTGCGATTATAGTGCAAATTCTATTTACCTTGAGCTGTAATACAAGCGTGGCAGTTCAAATTTTAACGTGTATTTCAGCAGCAATTTTTTTTTAATTCTTAATTAGTCTGACTGATTGCGACGTAAATATATGTTACAAAGTCCAACTACCACATGCCTGTGTTGAAGCCCAGGGCAAGTAAAATTTGCGTTATAACCGCAAATACACATGATTTCCCTCAAAATTAAAAAAAAAAAAATCCAATGCAGTGACTTAAACCGATACTTAAAGATTAGTTTTTTTTTTTATCACAGTAACAAAGGCCTGGTTGAAAAGTCCTTAATACTTCGGGCATCTTCGACAAGGTTCCTGTTCCTCATGCCGACGACTGTTTTATGCTAAGGTGTTACGTAATTACAAGACTGTTACGATGCTTTGTTAAATCACCGAAGTGAACGCTGACATATTGTAGGCGAAGATATGCATTTGTGTACTTTTGCGGGAGGGGGGACGATTTTTTTTTCAATAAAAAACATTGGTACAAGACTTTGCATGTTATGGGCTGCAATACGCCGTTTAATTTTGTCACACAAAGATCACGGCCATAAAAGAACAGGTCTGGACACTTGGAATTGAAAATTGGTCCTCATATGACTGACTGGAACCGCCGGCACTCTGGTGTTGTTGCGTTCAATAGAACTACGAGTAGCAAGTTCGTGTCGTAGCCGTTAGGAGCACTGGTATAAAGAAGCCATATTACATTGAACATTGTTAAAACAACACTTAATTACTAGTGGCGCTTTCAGTCATAAAGGGGCCAACTCAATAGCATTGGTAGATAGGCCAGTGTTCAGATCACGGCCGTAGAAGAACAGGTCTGGACACTCGCCTGGAAACTTGACCCCCTTGTTGTTTGACTGCAGTTCATCAAGTTGCCGAGAGTGTTGTGCGTCTTTGGCGCTGCAATCACAACAGTCGGGCTCAAACTCCACCCAATTCCCTTCCACTTTTCTCCAGTGTTTACATTATAACAATAAACAATTTATCAAAACGTATTTTTATCAATTTATGAAATACTTCCTTCGCTCACAATCCTAAAGCATGGCTCCAGCAATCTTTATTTGCTTTGTAATGTTAACAATGGAAAAAATGGCCGGAGTTTGAGCCTGACCTCCCTGACTGCAGCGCCAAAGATGCACAACACACTCGGTAACTTGGTGAACTGCTGCCAAACAACATGTGGGTCAAACAAAATACATTAGTTATATAGGCAAGTGTCCAGACCACGGTAGTAGAAGAACAGATCTGGACACTTGCCTATCTAACAACGTATTTTGCTTGACTCCTTTGTTGTTTGGCTGTAGTTCATCAAGTTACCGAGAATATTGTACTTTTTGGCGCTGTAATCCAGGCGGTCAGACTCAAACTCCGCCCACATTTTTCCGTTGTTAACATTACAAAGTAAATAAAGATTTTAGGAACCATGATTTAAAATTGTGAGCGAAGGAAGTGTTTCATAAATTGATAAAAAAAAAATACGCTTTGTTTAATTGGTTATCATAATGGGAGGGAAGTGGGCGGAGTTTGAGCTCGACCACTCGGATTACAGCGCCAAAAATGTATAGCATTATCGGTAACTTGGTGAACTGCAGCCAAACAACAAGGGGGTCAAGTTTCCAGGCGAGTGTCAAGACGTGTTCTTCTACGGCCGTGGTTCAGATCTGTAATTCTAAGACCGTGCATATAGATAGACAGCACTGGTCTTGCACCCCTTGCTTTTATGGCAGGAGACGAGCCAAGGTGCAACCCCCAAGGAGGTTGTAGGATGCGCACAGTTGCAACCTCCTTGGCGGCCGCCTGCCGCGCGCATGCGCACTGCGGGTAGTCGCGCAGCCCCTGACGTGCTGGTCGCCATTATTAGCTAGTGATTTAACGGACCCGGAAGCGGGTCGACGTATGGATGCAGGTTGGCCATTGTCTGCGCCTCCCTCTTCCACGTACGAGGGAAGAAGGAACAGCCGTAAATCTGCGGCTCAAAATAAAGCTGCACCCGTGCCGCCTGCCCATCTTCACAGAGATTTTCAAAACGGGAGAGAAAAAAAAAACAGTTCAAAGGAATTACGAAACGCACGTCTGAGAATTCACCAAATCAGCGTTAACAACCATTGTTCAACTGAATTTTCAAATTCGCAACGAACCAACGTCCACATTCGTTATAAATTTATTTTCTGTCTACAGAACCTACTACGTTTTAATTCAAAAATTATATTGAAGGAAACATATTACTTACAGGTAAAATATAAGTTAGCCAACCAGCTATGGGTAGGGACCAAAAATTCGGGTTTAATTTTTGGCCACACGCTGGACTTAAACTAACTGCAAGTTTGTGTCACTTTCGCAACTGACCGTTCACGTACTTGACGCCTCCAGGAGGGCGCTGAGTTAATAATAAAGAAGCAACTGAAATGATGCTCAATCATGTTGGTACCACTGTGTCAGCGAGCAGCCAATGATCTGCTGTTGTCTACTTGCGAACGCAGGCATTTTTGGAGGCTAGCCTACATGTAAAGGAACCCGCGAATTGTTCCGATCTCTTGCCATAGGAAGTCTGGCCCTTGGAGTGGGTGGAATACACACGTGTGAATTCTCAATGTAGACGTCATAAATGTTTGTTTTTATAAATCACGGAATGGTTACTTACTATAAGCCATTGCCACTTCCCTCTCAGTTTCCTGCGTGTCAGGACTATAGACGCTCTGTCTAGTTTCCTCTGTGTCTACGAGACATTAAGGCCCTTCTCATCTGTTTATATTGTTTTATGACAATTATTATCTTAAGCTTAAACTAGAGCACATGTTACAAAATATGTTTGGCGGTTTTGCTTAAAATGGTTTTTGCTGTGAACAGTTCTTTCAAGGCAATAGATTATTAATTGTTAATTAAATAATGTACGACTTGAAATGAGGTGGAGCTTCAATCTGGTGCGGGATACAATTCCTGCCCCCATGGTACCGCAGACGAACATAACCTCCCAACAGGTATTTGGCTTCACATGTCCAGGATGAGCTGTATGTAAAGTAAATGGATTTATTTGTTTAAAATGTACCGTTATTTCAGGTAAATATTGATCTTATGCATTTGAGTAGTATATCTTCCATGAAATGAAACTAGTATTTTTTACACTTGCGTGCAAGTCTATGAGTGCACAATTTTTTTCTATTTTCTGCCATCACCAACTGACAAATCAGCGTGTTTGTAAACACGCTTTGCTTCCCACAGTTCTCTCCACCTGTGGTGTGACGTCAGAGGGCGTGTACCTCATGTCGTCCATTTACTAAAGCCATAGTATTTACTCTGTTGAAAAAAATAGCCAACATAGTGAAAACAATTTTAAACAAAACTGTCAAAGAGACTTTTCACATCTGCTTTCGTTTAGGCTTAAAGTAATAATTATGGCAAAAACTACGAAAACAAGGGAGTTAGCCCTAAAGGCATTCTAACAACGTACCCATCTAAATCGTTTAACATATTATCAGCTCCTGAATATTTTTTAACAACTCACACATCTTATCACGGTAAACAGCCGTTCACCAGGGCAACCGTGCAATCCAGGTTCGATTCCCAGCTGGACTGGACCCCGATATTTCACACGTGAGTTGCGTGGTGGATGCTACCTTTTGGCCGGCGAGTTTTCTCGGAGCACTCCTGATTTTTCCACGCTACGTCAAGTGCCGCGGCGGCCGAGTGGAGCCGATCCCCCCGAAGCCCAGTTAGTTGAGCGGCCGGATTTGGTGCCAATGTTTCTGCGTTCGATTTACGAGTCTGACTGGGTGTAAAATTTGTGATTATCCGTTAGAGTCACAGCTTTGTCATAGTCACAGAAAATAGTCACAACTGGGGAAATGTTGTAAAGGGGGCATGCTTGGCTCGTAGGCAATGTTGCGATCTCGCTAATAAGTAGCCAAAATTTTAAATAAAAAAATTAAAGTGATCAGATCGCCTCCTACAGAGGTTTTCCATGGTTTACCTAAATCGCTCCAGGCGAATTTTTGAAATCATAGAAACACAGTTTCAAGTGTGTGTTCTTTTCATAGATAAACATAACGATACCCTCATGAGAAAACCTCGTAACTCCATTTTTTTAGATTTTCGTTTTATTTTTACATTATACACCGAAAAAAAATCCTTATCAACTGCGAAAAGCACGCATCTCCAGTTATGTTTTTCAAAATTTTAAAAGAAAAATCCGAAGTCTCGCAAATCCATTGTTGGATTGTAACAGGCGAAAAACTCTCTCTCCTGTAAAAAAAACTGATTTTGGAGATACGAGGTTTTCACATATATCTCCAGATATGTTTTTTAAAAATATTAAAGCAAAAATTAGAGCTCACGAGGCTTTATTGTTGGATTGTAACCAGCAAAAGACTCCCTCTCCTGTTAAAAAGTAGATTTTGGAGTTACGAGGTTTTCACATGAGGGTATCGATAATATGAATAAGTTAAGCGGTTTCGCGTGAAAAAGAATACGCGTGACATGTTGCGACGTCGTCAATGCGACAGTCGACTCCTTTTAGCGCTGACCAAAATCTCTCACTCCCTCACTTAAGTCTACATTCGCGGCTCGATGCCCTGGTCCTCGGGTATGTCCTCGTACATACGATGTTTATTACCACGACGACGAAAGTGAACGTGCAAGAATATTCACGGCCGCAGACCACAACGAAGGAGAACAGGAAACATTCCCACTGGACGACACAGAGTAATGGCGGAAGTGGTCGTCGGCCAGAGACCGAACAAGCAGCTTCCCGCGCGAGGCTAGGGAGAAAACGCACGTGCGTGGTACGTACGTAGATTCCTAGATCAGCGGAGGGAAACAGGCGATCATTTGACGTCACACGGCGTGACTCAGCTGCCGGCCGCAAGAAGCGGTGTTGTGCGGTGTTGCCCGCGGCCCGAGGAGCCAGAAAAAAATAGATACGTCCTCGAGATGAGGTCAGTGGAGGAGTTGCCGCACGTCTACCAGCTCCTTGCAAGCTTGCTTCCATCTGCAGTGCACTTGTCCACACGCTTATGCCGCCATAAACGTTTGAGGTTGGGCATCTACCGCCATCTTGCGTTTATATAGTGTTTACTACATTTTTTCTCCAGTTAATTTTCGAACATTTGGCAACGTCAGGGCATAGGCTATGGCTTACCTGGAAGTTTGAAAACTGAAACAAGAGAACATTTATTGTTACTTAGGATGTACTGTTCATAAAGGAAGAATTAAATGTTAAAACACTCAACGGTACAAAAGTTATATTCAATAAGAGGGTGACAACCCATGCGCCCGCCTTAGGAGCGCGAACATAACAATTTTCATCACCATGTTTTTTATTTTTATACTCGTATCAAATATTTTTTTCCTATTTTATACACATGTGATTACATTTTGCTCTTATAAATATTTTTATCTAGAATAGTTTTTGTGCCAGGGCTCGTTAAGGTCAAATTTTGCACGTTACCGTTTTAAGACGACACTAAAACCAACTCACTAACCAAACTGACAAAATTCACATTGCATAACGATGTTGTAAGCTACAATTTCAACTATATTAAACCATAAAATAAAACATTTTTGCGTTTTTTTAAATAATGAATTTTTAAATTTTAAATTTCGGGATTTTTATTAGAATAGAAATAATTATTTTTGTTTTTATGTACGAGAAATTGTAGCCTGCGACATCTTTATCCACTGTGAATTTTTAAGTTTGGTATGTCAGTTGGTTTTAATGTCGTCCTTAAAACTATAATATGCAAATTTCGAATTTAACAAGCCATTATGCAAAAAATATGACAAATAAAAACTTTCACAAGAGAAAAAATTTGAAAAGAAAACAAAATATCTGGTACAAATAAAAAATTAAAACATGGTGTTGAACAGTAGACCGTCGTGAGATTATACTATAGCTGCGAAGGAGTGAGAAGGGGGGGGGGGGGGGAGTAGGGCACTGGAACCTAGCACAGACCTCTGCGGGGGAGAGAGTAAACAAACACCAGCCAAATACTCGGCACACAAGTACACTGCAGATGGGAGGCCAGCTTGCAGCGGGGCGGCGGCCCGTCTGCGAGAGAAAGATGACGTTCTCGAGGTCACACCATCATGCAAGAGTTCCGGGAGGCCTGCCTTCCTGCGGCTGTCACGGTTCACACACATCTACACAGGGCCGTCGACGGTGGACTATCCCTGGGTAAGGGGAGGGGGGCTGGGCCGCACGCAGAGGGTGGGGTCATCGAGCACAACTTTCTCCCTCCCAACAGAAATGTTTGAACTTACACTAGATAGAACAGTGAAATGGGGTCCACATCCCCCGTTACCTTATGGAAACTGCTTAAGGGCGTTGGATACGTAAAATTTAATTTTTTTATATTTGTACCAAACATCGTTCAACTTTTGCACATCAGATAACACGTCATTTCAACAAAAAAAATTAGGCCCAATAGTTTTTGCAAAATCACTCATCAAAGTCACGAAATGGCCATTACGGTGCAGCCAAAATCAAAAAAAGTAATTAACTAATGAATTCAAAATTACGGGAACTGAAAGTCAGTGTATCAATGCATTTCATGACATGTTTGACAAAAGTTAGTTTTGAATATTTCAGTAGTAGCCAAAAGTCAAAATTATGCAAAAATTTACTCATTTTCATCATTTTTTAAAAAATACAATAATATATCGCTTTGTGTTTACAAATGTGTCTTGAAGTAGTTCACATAATTAAGTATCGATATGAATTATCTTGTTTCTGCAAGTTAATTACTTTTTATTATTTTGGCTACACCACAACAGCCATTTTGTGACTTTGATAGGTGATTATGCTAAAACTATGGGCCCTAATTTTTTTTATTCGGGGAAATGACATGTTATCTTATGTGTAAAATTTGAACAGTGTTTGGCACAAATATAAATTTTTGAATTTTTACGGGTTCAACGTCCTTACGGGTGTTCAAGTGCGATAAATTCATAATTTTATGTATGTATTAAATCATGTTAGTTTTGTAGACGATACTTGTGAGTATAGTCTACTCTTACTAAACAATTTTAGCTCTCATAGTTTTCTCATAACGGTGCATCAGAGTCAAAATTTGCATGTTACGCTGCCATGCAAATAGTAAAATCCACACGACTTACTAAAACGGAATAATTCACAGTGAAATAACTTGTCTTGGGCTGTGTAGCAAAGTATTAAAAAATCTTCCAGATAGGTATTTTTGTATTTTAAAAAATTTCTGAATTTTCAACTTTTTTCTTGTACTTTTGCGGTTTTTTTTTTAATTCCAAATATTATGTGTGGGCTTCTAAATGCTTTGTTGCGTAGCTCATGGACTTCCAGATAACCGTTAAGTATTTCATTTAATTAAGTCAATTGGTTTTTACTATTTGTTGGCAGCATTACGTGCAAATTTTTACTTTGACGCGCCGTTATGAGGAAACTATGCGAGCTAAAATTGTTTCATATGAGGAAACTGTACTCTCAAGTATCGTCTATAAAACTAGCAATATTTCATTAAATATAAAATTATAATTTTATCGCACTTGAACACCCTTCAGGGGATTCAAGTGAGAAAATAATAATTATTGTATTTTTGTATAAATCAGGGTTAGTTTTGTAGATATTACTTGAGAGTACACCCTCCTCCTCCGCAAAATAAATTAGCTCAGCTAGTTTTCGCATAATGGCATTTCAAAGTCAAAATTAGGATATCTTTACTTCATACAAAACTTGTAAACCAGTTAACATAATAAAATGGAAAAATCCCATCAAAACTACAAGTAACGGTCTACGGCTTGACGCATATAAAAAACCTTTACAGACTATTTTTGTATTATAAACAAATTGCTAAATGTAACAAAAAATGTGCAAATTTTAGAAAAAAATTTTTAGATACAAACATTTTTGTAATGCATGGGTTTTCATATACTTCAAGGAGTAGTTCGGACTATGTAGTTATAATGTGAATTATTTCGTTTTATAATGATTATTGGTTTTCAATTTTTATTAGTAAAAATACGCAAATTGTGACTTTCAAATGCCGTTAAGGGAAAACTGGCTACACTATTTTTATTTTGTAAGAGGAAAAAGTGCTCCCAAGCGGTGTCTATAAAACAAACACTGTTTCATACAAATGAAAAATTGTAATTTTCCCCCACAGGAACAACCTTAAATTGAACCATTTAGCACATTAAAATCCAAATTTTCCGTGTGGAGGGACCCTGGAAAATCGTTTCATTTGGGGGGGGGGGGATAATCGCTCATAATTTATAACATACCCAAATTTGAAACCATCGTTGAAAACTAGCTGTACAAAACGTCGTTTCAGTCTAGGCTGGTCATATTAATAGTAACATAAGTATGTCTAGTCATTAAGTAAAGCTTTTATTTTCAGTAACATAAGTATGTCTAGTCATTAAGTAAAGCTTTTATTTTCATTCTCGTCATCACTTACTATATCAATAGCTGGTGATTTTTGGTGAAAATAATTATGCAACATTTTGTTGCAATGCCTCATGTGCACCTTTGCGTACTTCATGGTCATTGATTGCCTGTTTTTAACTCTCAACGTCTTGGAGATCTACCCACATGTCATAGACGTGTGGTGTCGCATTAACCTTATTCTCATTGGCACAGTCAAACGACAAATACACTCTGCCAATAGCCACGAAGCAGAGGTACAGATGTGAGCGCAATGCATAGACACATGCAAAATTCGCGTTTTCATTTGGTAGCAGACTAAACCTCACTTTCCTGTACATGGCAGAGCATAATCTGCGATAAATTGGCCACGAATTATTATGTGTTGTCATTTACGTGTGTTACGTCTTTACAGAGATTGGCCTCTCTACCGTGTCAGCATTCTCCGCGGCAAGTCACGACAATATCGTTTTGCGTTGATAATAAATGTTGCATAATTCTATTCACCAAAAATCATCAACTCTAACTATATCTAGGGACCCTTGTTTTTCGCGAAAAGAAATTTGCCTCACTTTGTTTCCCTGCCCTTATGTGCACATCTGCAGTTCCGCTTCGTGGTCAGCGATTGGATATTTTAACTGTCACGAGCCTTGAGATTCTACCGGCAAATCACAGACGTGTGGTGTTGCAGGAAAGTTTTTGTAATTGGCTCAGTCAAACGAGATACGGCTCTTCACACAGACACGCTGCCAATAACCATAAAGCAAAATTGCAGATGTGCACGTAAGGCACTAAAACAAACTGAGGCAAAATTCTTTTCGCGAAAAAACAGGGTCTCTAACTATATCACATACAACCACATGTTCACAAGTCCTCGCAAACACCTCATGCATGCAACCAGTTTAGCTGTTAGGACACGTAACTTCAAGCAGTGACCACGACCACCAGCTACCGTGAGCAGTTTAACAGTTTTTATGTTTACTATCCACCATTGCCCTTAAAGAAGTTCTACGACACTTCTCTATTGTGTACTTTTGTCTTCCATATTCACACTAAGGTGTGGATTATCATTGTAAAATTTGAACAACAATATTAATTCTCATTAACATACTACTTACTTTAAAAAAATATATTACATTGCTTCTTTTTAACGCTATTTACACGTAGTGCTTGGCAAAGTATCTATAAAATATATAACATACTGAAGATTTTGTTTTTACCATTATAACATCTTCAGAGGAAACAATGTCATTTTAGAGAAAAATGTGCAGACAATTTTACTGTAGGAAGAAAAATTAGTTTCATATCTATGTGTGCAGTAAATTTTGACATGCTGCTGCTGGGAAAGGCTGTTTTCAGTAGTTGGACGGCTCGGAAATTGTTTTATATATTTTTTTCAATATTCGTCAGTTCTGTACTGAAATGTTCAGATGTGTATATCGGATGCACGTCTATTAGTATCATCTGAGAGAAAAGCAGATTTGTAACATTATTCTTGCGTTGACATTTTTATCTGTGAAATGTTCAGTTTTACATAAAAAATGGTACAGGTTTGCAAACTTTCACGTGATACACTTCCCTTCCAGATTATTCTTACATAGAAAGAGTTATCGTTGAAATTAATCCATTAAGAAGTAATTTTTACATTTATTCCCAACGTAAACTGTGTGGTTTGCTAGACAGGTATAGTAAGTTTATGGGATTCCAACCACCCAGACGTTGCGCTGGCTGACAGTGTAGTCAAAATGTGTTTAGAAAGCGACACGAGAGGAGAAACCTTGAAAAGAGGGGGTGGAGGGAAGTAGGGACGAGAGAAGGTGCTAGCGCAGTCCATGAAACGTATCCACGAGCTGGGAGTGTAGTTGGCAGCAGTTGCGGGCGGGATTCCTGCGGGATTTGTCTGCTTGTGTGGGCGCCGCCTCGCAGTTCGCAGCCTGAGAGAGCTCCTCTGCGCGCACTCTAAAATAAGTCTCGGCTAGGCCCTTGAGCTATCTTATCTGACCCCCATCCCCTCCTCATCCACTCCACGCTGTTGCCGCAGGATCCTGGAAACGTGCTGAAAGCGGTCCAGCGGGAGTGAGGCATGGGCAAGACGCCACGGGGAGACGCCCTGACAAAGAACACTCCTCGGCTCTCGCGTGATCAGCTCGCGAGGAGGGTGTGTTCCCAAAGATACGGTCAACTCGGTGCCCTCTTTCCACCAGAGATGAGAGGAAAGTACAGATGGAGCATTAGCAGCCTATACTGACGCCAAGCCTGCTTAGCTTTTGCTACTGGCTGTCGCTTGTACATGAAACTGCTGTCCTATTTAACAGAGCCAATGAGAATTCTGCAAGTGTAATATTTTACTCCTGTGATTGGTCAATAGACAATTGTACCGTGCAGGGCAGTCATCAACCAATCATGCATGTCGCAAGGAACTGCAACGTTTTCAAGGATACGTTGGTGTAAGACATTTTCGCGATAAATCACAATCTCTAACCATTTTGGGGGCCGCGGTGGCCGAATGGTCAGACCATTCGCTTCCTATCAAGGCGATCCGGGTTCGATTCCCGGCGGGGGTCGGTTCCCGGATTTTCGCATGTGGGAATCGTGCCGTACAATACCGCTGGTCGGCGGGTTTTCTCGGGGATCTCCCGTTTCTCCTGCCCTTTCATTCCGGCGCCGCTCCATACTCACCTCATGTCACCCCTCACCAGCGCTAAAGACCTCGGTGTTGAACGCTGACCAACAAATCTCTCACTCACTCACTAACCATTTTGTTTCAATGCAGTAAGTGCACATCGGTAGTTCTGCTTCGTGTGTTTGTTCAGGCAGGTTTCTCATTTTACTGCACCAACCAGAATATGGTTATTGTGACGCCATACGTGTGTGACTTACCAGTATAACCCCAAGACAAATGAGAGTTGAAACATCCAATCCCTAGAGACATGCAAATTTCACGTTATTTTCTGACAGCTGACTAGACTCCAAGTGACTATAGGCTCGTTCGACGTCGCCCGCTGGCCGATATGGTCGTGACTTGCAGCGGAGAATGTTTACACGATAGAGAGGCCAATCTCTGTAAAGACGTAACACACGTAAATTATGACAACATATAAAAGTTCGAGGCCAATTGAATAGCAGATTATGCTCTATTATCAGAGACCTGAAAAATTCGCGTTAGCTTTTAGGAACAAGTTATAATTCCAATTACTACAAGTTCGTGCTAATTTCGTAACTGGCCCTCGACTCTTATGCTAGTTCTCGGAAGTCGCTGAGCCCATAGCAAAATCGCAACTAAATGAAGGTCCATATCACTGTGTTAACGAACAGCTAATGAACAGCTATTGTTTGTTTGAGTACATATATATTCTTGAAGGCTAGCCTTCAGGTCAGTGAACCCGCGAATTTTTCCGGTCCATCTATTATGTTAAAGTGAAGTATAGTTTGCTACTAAATGATAACGCGAATTTTGCATGTCTACCAATCACTGACCATGAAGCAAAATTGCTGATGTACACATAAGGTTGTGAAACTAAATGGTGCACAAATCTTTTCGCCACAAATACATGGCTATAACGATAGCTTGTTGAAAGAACCGTACCCGATTGCCACCATAATTCTAATGATCTTACGCGGCACACGAATTTGAAAATTAGCTAACCACTCAAATCAGAATTGAGACCAACTATTTTGGCTGAGAAGTGCATTTTAAACGCCCTGTAAAAGTACGACAATTATTTCCGTTAAAAGGTCCAAAAATGTAGGTGTGTAAGTGGTAATGTTGGTACTAGGTACTACTAACGTACGGTTTCTGCTGTTTCCCCTTGCTCCTCTTCAAGGACAACCACCACCACCTAACACGGGAGTGCCGTACCTTCTTACTCTGTACTCTGCGGCTGAAGCAGTGCACTCGGCAGGAATTCTGGGCCCCTACACTCTGAACGGGAATCATCGAATACTCCCCGATGGAACAGTTTACAAAGATTTTATCAGTGATAAATCGCTGGTAGGTAGTCAACTTAACTGTGCAACGGGAGTGCGTGACTGGATTTATTTGCTTGGACATACTCCATTGCGAAATAAATGACTGTCAAAAGAAAACTAAAAATAAACCAAAAAACATAAATAAGCTGGAAATAGCACATATTTTGTTGTCAAAATAAGCCAAAATTAAGCAAAATAATTTTTTGCTAGTAAACGGTACATTATTAAAAAAAAAAAAAACGCTCTGGCAAAATTGTGTATCGCATGACTGTACACATTCTCAAATTTTTTCAAAGCATTTGTTTAAAAAATATTTAAGTTATTTGCAATTGTTTGAAATAAATGAAAGATGATGGTCATAATGAATCATCCCAGCATTCGCCTGTAGCGATTTCGAGAAAATACGGAAAACCGAAATCCGAATGGCCGGAGCCGGGGATCAAACCCGAGTTTTACTAATACTGCACCTCACTCGGTTTTGTTTGTAACAAAGCTTGCTAAACACGAAAAACTCGATTGCGTTCCATTTCATATGTACCAAAATTATTAATATCACTAAACCACCAACTGGAACAAATCCTTTGAGAATAGCTGTGCGACCGAAGCAAATCGTAGGTCTTCTTTAAAAAGGCGCCGAAGATAAAAACATTTAAGTAGGGTCATTTAACCTTGCGCGTGTAAATGTTGTGTATAATCTGCATAGGCGCGCAAACATTATTCCTCTTGAACGAATACCTCGTTTGTTTGGCGAAACCAGCCGCGAATTGCCGGAAAGTGAAGAAAGCTGCCCGCCCTCGTAAGAACAATCTGTTAAAGCCGAATGAAGTAAGAGTTTGTGTGGTTGTATACGGCGGATCATAATATTTACTACGCCACGCCGCGGCTTCTTCTCTGTATACTATCGGTGACGTTGCCAGTAAATATTAGTAAGTGATATGCCGTAAATGTTAGCGCTATTGGCACTTCTCTTAACCTAGCACAAACACACACAGTTAATTATGTCTTCAGAAATGCGCAAAGTTCTGGGAGCAGCAGCGATCTACAGCACGCTTGTCTTCTCAGATGTAATAATATCAATGTCCATCAAAGCAGTGGCGGATCCAGGAGGAGGGGCGGGCATAGTGGCCATGGCCCCTCCCGAGATAGCTCCAAAAATAATTAAACCAAATAAATGCCAAGTAAACTAATGTAAATTGTTACCTTACACTTTTTCCTAAGACTGTACAACATTTACAACACTATCATGGTTAAAAGATTTTGGGTTGCAACGTCATATAGGCCTAGAATAGTAACTAATAAAATACATAATAAATTAACTGTTTCTGTAATTTAGATCAAACGTTCTCGTTTCTAGATTCCAAAATGTGTTGTAATATTTAATTTGTTAGCCATTAAAATTAATGTACGTGTTTCAAGTGATAACACAATTATAGAGAAACGTGGAAGCATGAGATTATTACTTTACATCAGCACAAAGGTTTTAAGGTTTTCACTTTTAAAATATAATATATTCTCGAAAACATTACAACTTCTCAAAGCGGTATATTCAAAAATTTTTATTCGTAATTGTTAATTCCTAAAACACCACCCTTTTGCACCTTAAAAATCCAAATTTTTCCGGGGCAGTCGTTTTTGGACCACCGCACCCCCTCCGATTTTTTTCTTGGGGCGTGGGTATTTATACTTTTCAATTTCCTTTTAAGGCATGCTTCCTCTTCCCCCCTCCTCACCCACCCCCCTCCACAGCCCGGTGCCAAGGACCGAGCTGGATCCGCCCTTGGAAAGGAGTACTCTCATTTTTATATGCATTTACTGTTGGCGTTAAGACAAGAAAAATACCGCAAATATAGATAGCGCCCGTGAAATATCATGAGCTGGTACTCTCGGCCTAAAGTTAATTCCAACTCCAATTTATGGCAACCATCCATCATTTCTGATGCTATTACGATAATTATTTATTTTAAATCCTAAGTGAAAGCAGATATCATAAAACTATTGTTTAAATTGTGATAGTATGTTAAATATTTTTTTCAATCCATAAAATTACAATGATTCCAGCTAACTACGGATTTAAGGAAACTCCCATTAATGAAAAAATTTGTCAAATCTATGTCTTATCTAAAAAAAATTTAGACTAAGTAGTAGAAACAATTTTTAACAAAACAGTGCAACAGTTTTTCGATGCATGCTCTTGTTTCGGAATAAAAAAATGATTATCGTGAAAGCCGTAGGAATAATGAGGTCATAGTTTTATGGACGTTCAAGTGAGGAAAATCAAAATTTTATATTTTATGAAATGGCGTAATTTTTGTAGACTTTTACTTGGAGATAAGTTTCCTCTTACATAAAAAAAACTCAGCCAGTTTTCCCATAATGACATTTCAAAGTCAAATACTGCATATATTTATTTTACTTCATGACCAACGCGAAAGCCAATAAACATAACGACACGAAATAATTTACTTTTAAATTACATGTAATGCAGCATATAACTATTACATAAATATAATTTATAATACACAGTAGATTCTTATGGACGAGTTTGTTTTGCAAGGACAATTTTTACTGCTAGTTGCGTTAAAGTAGGCAAGATGGCTGTAATATGAGAGATGGTAATACTACTTTTGTTAGCTTGGCTACATACGTAAAGAGAAAACTCACTCCATTTAAGTTTTTACTGAAAATCAATCCACTACAACTTTTAGTTATTATTTCCAAAATACTTATACTAGTTTTACTGCCACGAGAGCTTTCAAACCAGAAATAATAACTGATTTACAGCCCCCATACCGATACAACAGCTAAGGTTAATTCTACTACAGGTTAGAAAGATAAATGTTAAAAGTTTGGCACAAGGAAAAATACTGCTTCTTGAGCGCTGGTATCGCTAATGTGCTAACTGACCAATCACAGAGCTTTCCTGAATTTTAAATAGCACAACATTCATAATTTAAAAAGCGAAATTGGTTTATATTGAATTAAAAATTAAGTTAAATGACTTCTGTCATTTCCAAGCCTGTTTAAATGTAATTTTACTACAGTTTCGTATTTTTCTGGTCCCTTAGCGATAGCAGCGAAACTAGCGGCAGATATTTTCCCTGTGCCAATCTCTCTCACAAGAGAAAACATTTCCTTTCTATAAGGTTGTTCGGGATAAAGTGAGCACTAAACATTTAACCTTTGAAAAATATCACTAGCTATTACTGCATATAATCCAACAACTATAGTTAACCTTACTGTGTGTGTGGTTGGCAGCAAAATTACGCAATATAGTTCCATATATTTTCTATTGAAATTCAACAATACCGAAAGAAAATAGAGAGGTTAGACGTGACATGTCCTGTCGTTAGCCGTTACGCGCGGAAATATACGAATTGGTTGAAAATATAACTTTAACAAGAATTTTTTGAGTGCTCACTTTATTCCGAACCACCTACAACCTGTAGTAAAATAAAACTTAGGGCTACTAACAGTAGAAATTGAATTAAACTTCCTAACAAATGGCAGAATTTACCTTTCCCAGACACTCTTCTGTAAAGAAAGGCGAATATAAAATATGAAAACTTACATATTGTTTAGTAAACAAGAAAAAGAGTGATTCATGCTCGCTGCACAAATTTGCCAACAGAAACATGTACACCTCAATGTAGATTTTAAAAACATATTTTGGTTTCTGGCGCAATTTCTGCAGAACTAATTAACTTACGTCAGTTTTGAAAATGAATAAAAGTTGGAACTCTTGTTCAGATGCGCTTATTGCGTACTAGTAATGATAATTTATTCCATGCCTGAATTACGTACTCTGGCGACATTTTTACTTGATAAACTGCTCCAAACTACTTGTTCGACAAAAATACTACGATTCGACATCGTATTTTCCGTGAACATGCATTCAAACCGCCTTACAACATAGTTTTTTTTGTACACATGCGGGAGTCTGTTTACTTTTTACGCGCGCTTTCCTTTGTATCGTATGTTGGCTGCTATCTACCCGGTAGATCTACGGGATCCGGCGACGGGACCGAGTTGAACATTTTGAGATCTTGAGGGCCGGTAGATCTTTATCGCATAACGTTTCCGACCGATTTACTCGCTATCGAGTGGATCCGAAGTAGTTTCTGTAAGCGCTTCATGTAGCAGTGTTGCTTTATCAATTACACGAAAAAAAGTCTTGTTTGGAAGATTAACAGGAAATAAAATCACGCATTTAGAAGTAAATGTTAACATTTATTTTCCTTTTGAACTACGCATTTGCCAACTGTAGTAGGCAGAGACCTTCAGATATATGTCAGAGAAAAAAAATCTGCTGTCTTCTGTAAAGCCCCGTTCACAATCGACATGGCGCAAGTAAAAATATATAGCATAAGAAAGTGAATATCTGTGATACGAATGGTGGCGTTCACAATGAATACTTGGCATGACTTACGTGGCGTAACTTGTTTGGCATGGTGTTAAAGATGGTCATCACTGAGTTTTCTACGCCAAGTTTTTCATGCCGGCCAATAAGAATGTGAAACGTCATAAGTGTTGTTGGCGCGAAAATTTTCGTCCAATAACAAATTAGTTCTTTTCTTGTTGACTATTTTCTGATTGGTCAGGAAACAATATATTTCGTGGTGATTGTGTACAGACAATTTCGCATGTTATGCTGTGTAAGTTATGTTTTTTTTTTTTTTTCATGCCGATTGTGAACGGGCCTTAAGCGCTGCATTTTACCGTGAAAAAGGATGGATTTTTAAAAATACATTGTAGTAGAAAGAGAGAGAGAGAGAGAGAGAGAGAGAGAGAGAGAGAGAGGAAGGAAACATACATTTCCGAAACTGCAGCAGAATTCGTATCGTCGTACTGTTCAACAAAAAAATTAAGGTAATTTTTTTTACATTCCGGTCATCCACAAAACTAAACAAGTTATGGCAAAACTATCATGGCGCCGATGACATTACACTACCCAACATTCCCCGATAATTCAACACACTTACGGATCTATGGGAATGTGGTGGTTTCTGAGCAGAGACAAAAAAAAAAACGGTAAATGTCTTCCTTGGAATCGCAAAGAAACAAAGAGCGGATAGGTTTCATATTATTATTCTATTCCAATAAAACATCCTGGGATCGAGTAGAAGAATAAATCCCATCCGCTCTTTGATACTTTGCGACACCATATTTAGTTAATACATTATCACAATTACTTCGCCTAAAAATTATCTCACTATTTTTTTACCATTTTTTGTTTGGATTCATAATGTAATATAGTTTTTTTTTTCGTTACCAATAAACTGCAAACGAATAGTAAAATAAAACCCATCCGCTCTTTGATACTTTGCTATACAACTTTCTAATAATATATGTTTACGTACAGTATACGTCACTGTAAACATATATATGTCGGCAACGCAAATTACCGGACAATATATACATCCACATTTACTTTTCTCTTTGAAGTAGTCGCAATAAAATTTTATAAAATAAATACAATACAACTGACACTGCTTCACTTCAACCAAAAATAAATTGTATTTCTGTTTTCCTACCTTTGTCGTTCCGCTGTTTCCAAGACGGAATCTTCTCGAAGGGTGGAGCGTTTGAACACATATAACTGCCAAACGAACTTCGCGACACTTTTGTTATTTGCTTTTCACTTACTTTGCACGCAAAGTTAAGTTAATATTGAGACACGCGGTCACCTCCGCAACGTGTTGAAAAAGAAGTTTACGTTGTAACTCACCTTTCAAAAATAATAACCGCCCGCGACGCTGAGTGAACTGACTCTACACCTCGGCAACAACTGACTGCTCGCTCGCACCACAGGTGTCAGCTACGCAACTGTAACGGTCGCGAATGGCCGTAGTCTAACGCTGCCAGTGTGGGAAATGGAATCAAGAGTCCAACAAGTTGTAGTACCACAGGGAAAATTTCTGCCGCTTGAATGCTTGTATCGGTAATAGGTTTAAAACTGACCAATCACAGAACTTTCTCGAATTTTAAATTACGTGGAGATTAAGTTTATAATTTGATAACCGAAACTGGTTTGTTTTTCACTTTAGAATTAATTTAAACGACTTCTGTCTTCACCACGCCTAGTTAAATTTAATTTTACTACAGTTTCGTAATTTATCAGGCGGCAGCAACGAAACTAGCGTCAGAATTTTCCCCTGTGCCAAACTATCCCATAAAAAACACGTTTTCTTTCTAACCTGTGGTATAAATATTCTTACCGAATGTCGTCACCAACTCTAATGCTAAAAGATACAATGTCTTGCTGTATAGTGTTTGCCAAAGAGTTTGGCCTGTGCTTCGTCCATACCCCATTTCATATAAGTAAGGAAAGGAATAATTCGCAAGTTCAATGACCAACGTGATAGAATCCATTGTCCTATTGCATACTCGAGCCCGTCCATTCGTTCATTGTCTGTTGTTCCAGTGAGTAGCAGATGATAGACAAATGGCCGGGGCGTGAGTATAAATAGGACCATTGATTCTAACACGCATGCCGTTGAACTCGCGAAATATTCCTTTCCCTACATATAAGTTTTGATAAATTAGAGAGCAACTTATGGGCTATAATTTGTAATATTTTGTGATTTGTGATTTAAATTCTGTATCAAAAGTCAGTGCACGTCGCGACCTGAGTTTCACATACATCCTGTCAGTAAGTACATTGTGAAGTACGGCAGTCTCAAAATACCGTTTTTAGATATGTTGGAGGGCTTAGAAACAGTGTTTTTAACGAGCATGATGTCTTAACTATGATGAGGTTCCGATCTAGTATAAAGTGTGTTTACTTTTCGGACGATGGCACAGTGCGGACACGTGGAATAGTTTTGTAGAAAAAAACCTGTTTACCAATACACTGCGGCGCATTTGAAGTGTAAAGCTTAGTTCACAATTTAAAACTTAAGAATTAAGAGTTATGCAGTAAGCGCCAATAACACACACGGAAAAGAGTTTTAAGTGCTTCTGGTTCATAATAAATATGTTAATTCTTAATTCCAGCCAATAACAACCCGACTACTCATGCTTCCTTCAAACGCGTGGAATAACTGTAGATTCAGCAATATATTTCGTCGCCAGTTGTCCAGAATATTGCCAAGGAATGGTATAGATGAAAGATCGTTGTGAAAAAAAAAGTTAGAAATAAAAAATTTCTTATCCGTGTTACTTGAATAATCTTAACAGTTCTCGTAAAATCGGGTAATCACATTACACAGAGGCTGCACGTATAAATCCAAGAAAACGTCACTTATTCGTTATGTGCAAATAGAAATTAACAATTTTAAATGACTAAAAAATATATATTCCAAGTGAGTTTCGAACCATCAACCTTGGGGTCAGTTAGTCAAAACTTTGCTCCTGAGCCACCGAACACTTCACGTAGAAACAGATTCTAAACAAGTATTTCAATGTGTTAAGCACCTGTACGTGTACATGTAATAAAATGTTTTATGTTTCTGTTATTTTTAGCAAGAAATTCCGTTAAATCAGATTAACATTTTTAAAATAAATAATATTCATTGTATACCAAACAGTAATATACTACGAGTTGTTTGCCAGCCAAATGGGATTTTAAAAGCTTTTGAAACAGCTATTCTGTCGTTAAACTAAAAATATAATTATAAGCTTAACTACATTTTTTAGCTTGAAATGATCATAATAGTCCTAAACCATCATATATAGCATGACATGCACCGTATTTAACGTAGGAAATACCTGCCATTTTATTTAACTTCCCGAATGCTCTAATTAGTTCATGCCCTTAATTCTTACGAAAAAATTTAAAATTTCGTTATATCTGTTACTTCTTAAGTCATGGCCCATACGCTACACAACCTCACACGGCCTGTTAAGTTCTGTTGCGAATCGGTACGTTATGAAACACACTTCCTATTCTTAAGTCAACTCTTAACTACACGTCATAATTCTTAAGTTTTTAACTGTGAATTAAACTTACGGTAGGCGGCGCTGACCGGAAACTCTCACTCACCAATGTGGTACAGCGACTGCAGGCATACTTTCGAACGTAACTCGTAACTCCAGTTCCTCTGCTGCTTGGTGCGCAGGTACAGAATGCTGACGTTCTGTAATAGTTGTGCACGTGTGTGCTTGGATAAGAAGGGGGAGAGGGCGTTGAGACGTGTTTCCTGCCAGCCCACTGGACCTCGTTAGTTAGATCGCGTACTGAGATATAACACACTTTCCTTCACTCAATATCAGATCCAAAGAAAGCCGCGCTAGCAGTGTTACCAAGTGATGAAAATGAAACAGAAGAAATCTTGCACACCTTAATCTTCATCATTGATGATCTTTCTAGCCCTCAAGCTCACAAGATATCCTAGGCTCTGATAGGACGTATTTCGCCCGTCCGTAGCTAACGAAGCTGGAAGCAATAAGTGCCGCTTCACATTGAAGTTAACATAGAACCCATTAATTTAACTCTGCGTTAACTTTACAGAAACATCTTCCGTGGATTTGTTCGGTATTAAAAATTCGAGTTAAAGAATATGCGTCTTTCAGGGAGAGAGCAACGAAATATTTAAATATGTAGTAGAAAGAGTAATAAAATTAGGTCCAGTCCCCAGTAACTGTACGGAAACTGCTTAAGAAGGAACATTTTTGCAACTTTAAAATCCAAATTTGTATTAGTGGGATCGGTGTTGCTTTATCGCATTCTCAAATTCTGGGCCAACTAACATTTTTCATCGGTGAACTAGAAAATCATGGTTATTGTAGTTGAGTGTCACGTATAACTTAACCTAGCAATAAAGTCAACAGAACCGAAATTTCTACCTTATGAAACTGACACTTGAGGTTCGGGACTCCTCCGAAAAGATTTTCTGTGTGCTTCCCTGGATGCAAATGCTACTCGTTCTGTTCGATATTTTTAAAAAGTGATGAACAGGCAACAGGCGAAATGCGTGTGTATGTGTGTGTGTGTGTGTGCCCGCACCGAAATTCATATTTTAAAATGGGTTTACATCATTTTATACTCAGCATGCACATGTACGTAATCTTATGTCACGTTTAACAGTTTTATAATTGATAAAAGTAGAAGTTATTAATTTTATTCTCACTTGCCCTCTATAAGGTAAAGTACGTGGCTAAACGACCGATATCTAGAGCAGGCAGCGATGTCATTATACAGACCAACCACATCTCAGATTCAAAATCACTCGCTTGGCAAGGCCCTCGTAACTGGGATACAGAAAACATTTCCTTAACCGAAAATTGTCGAAGTTCCCCTCCTCCGACGGACAACGTACACAACGAAAAATAAACAGAGGTACAATTATTTCGCGTTTTCATTGCAGGTCATATTGAACGTCAAGCGTTGTCAGCACTGTGATCGAACAACATTTGACGAGTTCAAGCAAATAAGGAAATAACTGGCGTTGAAATCATGTGGTACCTGCGTGTACAGCTAGAAGTTAATGAAAAATCGACTGTGGCCAGTGTGTACATAGGACTGAGAAGTCTAGGCTGCTACTAAATGAATATGATAAGTACTCGTGTCTCTGAAAATAAATGTTTCAATGAAAACGAAATAACAACGAAAAAAAGGATATATCCATACCAACGTATGTCATTATATATATACATACATACATACATACATACACACACATACACAGGATGGGGCTGAATTCGACCGACAAACCGCTGGAGGTGATTCCTCAGTAAATAACAAGCACAAAATTGGCAGAAAACTTTGTGTCGAAAATAAATAACTTGGAAGGACAATACTCTGAATATGACTTTAAGTTGTTAGGCTCTTCTAATCCGCAGCAAATTCTGGTAAAGACGCTTCCATCCTTGTGAAAATAACAGGGATGATCACTCTCTACCTATCTACAAGCATTGTAGTATCAGGAAATTATAATATTTATTTTGATGACGGTTTATTGAGCTGTGTAACTTATGTAAATAAAATGATCCTCTTGCTGCAACTGTCTAGGGCTTATCGTTTTCGTTAAAATCGCGGTAAAGTATTAGGTATATTGTTACGGAGCCTAGAACATAGACAATACTGCCTACGTGTGTAACCCGTGCACAGGCGACGGTGGAAATTCACTGTAAACAACGTGTGCCATATGTTAAATCAGCTCACCGCGTCGAGCCCTTAAGGCGGCCGCCTACCCCACGTGTTCGTAAACAGGTTTATTCAACGAAAATATTCCTTGTGTGCCCATTGTGCCAACGTACGAAAAGAAAACAAACTTCAGGCAAGGTCGGAACCTCATTGTTAAGACGCCAAGCTCATTAAAAACATTGTTTCTAAGCCCTCCAACATGGCTAAAAATGGCCTTTTCAGACTGCCGTACTTTAAAATGTACTAACCAGATGTATGTGAAACTCAGATTGCGACCTGCACTGAACTTAGTTGCAGATTTTCCACCAATAACATTATATGGTCACCGCTTAATGTCCCATAGTAAAAACCGTTCGGCGGGAAACTTGCACGCTAGTTCAGCGCTTGGCTCGTTGAGGCGACGCGGCATTTGATGCGCGCTTCAAGGTCGACCTTACTGCTCAGTCGCTTTTGAGCCTCTCACGCGCGGGTAGGCGACGCCCTTAAGTCCTTTTGAACGAATATGATAGGCCCTAGTCAGTCGCAACAAGAGGAAAATTTTTTTTACATAAGTTACACAGCTCAATAAACCGTCATCAAATGTTCTAATTTCCTGACGCTACAAAACTTGTACTTCAGTAGAGGGTGACCATCCCTGTTATTATCACAAGGGTGGAAGGTCTTTACCAGAATTTGAAATGGGTTAGAAGAGCCTAATAACATAAAGCTATGCTCAGAGTTTGTCATTCCAAGTTATTTACTTTCACATATTTTGAGAAAATAACGTTTCAAACTTCGAAGTTAAAATGGCTTATTTCATCGTTAATATTACTTTTAGACTCAAAGTGTTCTGCACATTTTGTTATTTACTGAGGAATCACCTCCCGCGGTTTGTCGGTCGAATTCAGCCCCTCCTGTAATATAAATAAATAAATAAATAAATAAATAAATAAATAAATATATATATATATATATATATATATATATATATATATATATATATATATATATGAGCTCATTCATGTTGCTTAGTGACCTGAATAATTTGCGTTCTCTTTTAAGCACAAGCTAGAATTCCAGTAACTATACCTGTAAGTTCACATCACTTTCTTAACTGGCACTTAACATATTTGACACATCATTGAAGACGCTGAGCCGATAATAACAATGTAACTAAATGCAGGCCCATATTACTGTGAAGGCGAGCGGCTAATGAACAGGCATTGTCTTCATGCCTACACAGATATTCTTGGAGGCTAGCTTATATGTCAGTGAGCCCGCGAATTTTTCCCGTCTCTAATTGTTAGAGGTACGTCGATTTCGCAAATACATTCCAGGTCAGGTTGAACGCCAAAAATATAAACTTCATAATCACTTGTGTGATTAGCTGGCGGCTGTCACGAAACGCATTTGACTACTGCAAGCCAGAAGTTAGTAAGATGATTCATAGAGTTATCGCTCGTAATCTTAGAGCATAGATAACAACTAGAGAGCTGACTGCCTATCCCTCTACATGCTGTGAAGTGATTCCTAGATCTAATCAGCTCTTGATGGGCACCGAGCGAAACAAGTTCCATAATTATTACTACATAGCGGTGAGCATACTGTTTTTAAATATCACTCACATTTAAAGAAGCATATGCAGAACGATTCGCTGTCGCATATTACCAGCATCCATCTATTCTCGTTCATTTTTGTGTAAAATAAGCGTTTGTTTACGTGTTCTGTTTACATTGTCTTGGCATTTTCGTTTTCCAGTAATTTAAATAATGAATAAAACTAAATATGATGTGTATTGATTGTAAAAGATTCAATAGCCAATGAATATCATTTCTCAAGGTCTTTACAAAGGGATATCGCAATATAAATTATTTTGTAGTGGTTTTCGTATATTTGCTTATCGCTAGATGTAGGTTTCACAACAAAGGCACCAAGCTATCTCTAGTTATCCATGCTCTAAGCTTGTAATGTTGTAAGCCAATGAATAATCGACTGTATCCAGAGCGTGTACAGGACTGAGCAATCTAGGCTAATGCCAGATGAATCCGCGAAATGGACGTACCTCTACTAATTGTGCGTGTTATGACGTTGGAATTAGTGAGGGATTGTAGCCTTACGTCGGTTGCCTTCCGCACGGTCGTAGATGTACAGGTCTGACCAATCTTTGACCCCCTTGTTGTTTGGCTGTAGTAAGGTTAATTCTACTACAGGTTAGAAAGATTAATGTTATAAGTTTGGCACAGGGAAAATTTCTGCCACTTGAGCGCTGGTATCGCTAATGCACCAAACTGACCTATCACAGAGCTTCCCTGAATATTAAGATTTATTAAGTTGATAATTTAAAACGCGAAATTAGTTTTATTTTTCACTTTACAGTTAAATTAAATGACAAATATAATTTCCAAATTTATTTAAATTTAATTTTACTACGGTTTTGTATTTATCTGGTCTCTGAGCGATCGAAGCGAAACTAGTGGCAGACATTTTCCCTGTGCCAAGCTCTCCCATAAGAAAACGTATTTTCTTTCTAACCTGAAGTAGAATTAACCTTAGCTGTAGTTCGTCAAGTTACTGAGAATGTAGTACTTTTTGGCGCTGTAATCCGGGCGGTCGGACTCAAACTCCGCCCTCTTTTTTCCATTGTTAACATTATTAAGAAAATAAAGATTTCTGAAGCCATAATTTAAAATTGTGAGCGAAGGAAGTATTTCATAAACTGATAAAAAAAACACGGTTTGTATAATCGTCTATCTCAGTGGGTGGGAAGTGGGCGGAATTTGAGCTCGACCGCCCGGATTACAGCGCCAAAAATGTATAGCATTATCGGTAACTTGGTGAACAGCAGCCAAACAACAAGGGGGTCAAGTTTCCAGGCGAGTGTCCAGACCTGTTCTTCTACGGCCGTGGCCTTCCGCGAAAATAATATCCTGCGAGTTAGGACTCTCTTATTATTATACTCCATGGACTTGGCAACACTGACAAGCAGGATCTGGCCCATGTTGCGTGTCACGTACAAGACAGTCGGCACGTAGGCTGCATGTCGGTTGAGTGGAAGGATACAAACACAATCTGATATTCCCACAGACACAAAGGTCTATCGTGCTTATTCGAGCAGCAGTATCTCACGGCCTGCACCAATCTTTAAATTGGCCTCCCTACCTGCGCTTCAAATACTTTGCAGTGAGTTACGGCTATTCTTTTTTTTTTTTTTTTTTTTAACGAAACTATTTAACGCGCGTTACACGTGTGTAACTACGAAAATAACACACACTTCAAACAATTTTGCTATAGTTTTAAAAATTCGTTACGTTGACTAGAAACACCATTTTCGGGCCCCTCAAAATGGCCAAAAGTGAGTTTTCCTGACTGCCGTATCTGGAAGATTAACAACCGGATTCGAAAAACACAACTATAGAAGCAAGCGTTAGACTTTGAACTATGCTGCCCACAAATAAAATAATGTTTTCACCGCTTAAAGTCTCATAGGAAAAAAAATAATAGTAAAGAACTGCACGCCAGCTGAGTGGCTTGCGCGGAGAAGCGATAATCCGTTACACACATGGGTTAGTATTGCTCTTATTGCTCCTGCCTCTTACACACAAACGCAATCTATCTAGGGAGGCCCCTTAAACATTGTTCACGTGCATGGAGCGTTCAGGGCACGGTTCACCTCAGTTTTCAACGTATTTTTTTTTTATTTTTATAATTGTACCAGATATTTTAAATTTAAAAAAAACTGGATTCTGAAACGGAAATGTAAAAAATTTCCATAATTAAAAAAAAAATACTAAAATTTATTTTTATTGTTTTTATATGTGTCAAATCACAGCCTACAACATTGTTATACACTGTGAATTGTTTCGGTTTGGTATGTCGGTTTGTTTTAGTGGCGTATATAAAACCGTAAAGTGCAAATGTTGACGTTTACGACTCATTACGCTAAAACTATGAGAGATACGAGAATTTAGACACAATTTATGTTTAAAATAAGAAAATAAATCTGGTACGAATATAAAAATAAAAAAGAAATACGTTGAAAACTGAAGTGAACCGCGCTCTTAAGGTGTCTAACGAACTACTAGAATATTCAATAGTCGATAAAATCTAAACTAATAATTTTTTGCCAAGTAGATATTTTATTAGCGAACGTCTATTCATATAGCATTGGACAGTAGTATGCACTGTTAAAATTGTCCGTAAATTTACGGGCAATTTTACGGAAACGTCTGTTTAACTAACGGAAACGTTATTTTGTAACACAGTTATAAGTAATTATGTTTCATTAATTAAACACATGAAAAACTACGAGAAGGAACTAAATAAATAACCAAACGCATTAATGCGCCTGCATCCTAAAGAAGTCACATAACTATGCGAGTTTCCATAAGTGGAGCTAGTTGCCTTCCGTAAATTAACGGACACTTCTGGAAGATTTTTTACCAGCACTTCTCCGTGAAAAACGAAAATTATTTTTAACAGTGCCACCAAATTTTTTTAGGGGGGTTTTTAACAACTGTGTAGTTGTAGCATTATAGACATGTAAATATGGCTCAGTTCCGTGTGACGAAACTGTTTTACGGAAACTTCTGTTGGATTAAGAACTAAGATTCCGTGAATTCACGGAGGTATCTGGAGAATTTTTTACCGGAAATTCCGTAAATCGACGGAGGAAATTTTTTACATTGTGCTTGTTCCGCTGCCATGCGAATAGTAAAAACCAACTTACCTACTTGAAAAAAAAAGTTCAGTGTGATATTACATACCATGAGCTATGCAATAAAGAATTTAAAAGATCACAGTGAAATGTTTTGAATTTAAAAAAAAAAATCGCAAAAGTACACGAAAAAAGTTGAATATACAGCAATTTTTTTTTAAATACAAAAATAATTCACAGGATTTTTTAAAAATGTTTTATTACGTAGACCGCGGCATGTTAGTTTACTGTGAATTATTTCATTTGCTTAAGTCAATTGGTTTTCACTATTTGCATAGCAGTGGAACATGCAAATTTTGACTTTGACGCAACGTTATGAGAAAACTATGCGAGTTAAAATTATTTCGTAAGAGGAAACTGTACTCACAAGTATCGGCTACAAAACTAACACTATTTCATATAAATATAAAATTATGATTTTATCGCACCTGAACACCATTAAGAGGTCGTGATATATATATAAACGCTGAAAACATCAATTGATTTCTACGCTTTTTTTCGAAGCCAATATGGATAAAATACTCAGTGACAGTCCTAGATAATGGTATTTGCCAACATTATGTGTAAATATTTATCCAGAATTACTTATTCGTTACGCGTGATCTCTTGCGCCGCTGTTAAATGCACGAGGTTCCGACGTTAGAGATTGTGCCTTAGAAGTTCGTAACACTGGAAACAATTTTGTTTAAAACGTTGTTCAACCTATTGTCTAGGATTGCTATTGTTTAACTTTCGCAAATTGGCTTCAAGAGACCTACAGTTATAGATTAATGCTTTTAGCGTTGAATTATGTACCACGCGCTTTTAAGTGAGCCTAGCTTGGAACATTGGTGAGAGTAAAGGTTGAGAATGTTAGTGTATGTGACTAATTACCGGTCGAAACTACACAGTCTATGCTACTTCTTATATTGTAGAGACCAGCACATTTTGCGTTATTACCCGACAGTACACTAGACTCAAAGTCATGGGCGTACCTAGGAATAGTTCGGAGGGTGTTTTAAAATCTCATCTTGCATAAATGTTTTAATATCATCTGTGTTTGACGTCTCTAAATGAAATATTAACATATTTTACTAACATTTGGGTTGCTTTTGTAGTATATCTTACCTTTTGTAATGTAAACTGTAATACCTAGAGAAGGAAACCGACATTTCTGAGGGGGTTTGAACCCCCAAAACCACCTCCTGGGTACACCCATGCGTCCAAGTAATTGCGTATGACCATATGACTTCTGCTGCTGACCGACTGTTTGAGAACCCAGCCTTGAGGACATTTTCAACCAAAGGTCAACTGTAGAATCCGTCACTATCCAGCAATGCGAGCACATACTGATACGAAAAGGCCTGGTGGCAAAACTGCTCGACAAACCTAAGTGTAGCCCCGGGTGGGGGAGGTAAGAGCGCTGGTGTTTCGAGGTCACCGTGTGACGGTAGTGGAGGGGAACGTCTTGGACTCCTCCCTGTATACTACATTCATGTTATAAGCGACCATATGTAGTAGGTCTAATAGGCCTATGCAATGATATACCTAGAGATGACGGTTAGAGGTACGTAAATTTCGCAGATACATTCCAGGTCAGGTTGAACGCCAATTATGTATACTTCATTATCATATCTGTGACTTGCTGTCGGCTGTTACGAAACGCGTTTGACTACTGCAAGCCAGTAGTAAATAAGGAAATAATGCGAAGTGCTATCGCTTGCTACCTGCTTGTACGATTATAAGCCAATATATTATCGATTGTGGCCAGTGGGTGTATAGCACTGACAAGTCTAGGCTGCTGCCAGATGAATCCGCGAAATTGACGTACCTCTAATGATGGTATATCGCTAAAATTTGTTGTGCCAACATACCCTTGAAAACGCTGTAGTTTCTTGCAACACGTATGATTGGCTGATGTACGTCTGACACAAAGTAGTTGTCTTCAGACCAATAACATTTACCAAATATTACAATTTCGCGAATCTCACTGGCTACGTGGAGTAGGATAACAGCTCCACGTACATGTAAAATCCAGAAATCTTCTGGTAAACGTAACGTAAGTTGAAACCCAGTAAACAGTCAAGTTTTCCCGCGATAAACCATCATATATAGATATACCTTGTAGATACGTGGTGCAAAACGACACGACCTGGACAACAACTAACTAACTATACACTAGTTGTCACTTTTCTACTGACGAGTCTGTACGCACTGCTTGTCGCGAAGGACAGGCTACTTGCTCGCTATTGGCTGGGAGGATGTAGCGGGGCAAAGAAGAGTAGAAGGGTGAGTAGGGACAGGAAATTTTCGCGATTCAGTGATCTGCATGTTAGAATTCACTATCCTATGCATACTCAAGCCTCGACTATTAGTCTATCAGCTGCTACTCAGTGGAACAGTCGACAATGAACAAATAGACGGGGCTTGAATATGCGTAGTACAATGGATTCTAGCCTAGAGGTCATTGAATCAGTGGAATTTCCCGGCCTCTATGGGTGCGGTATGTCAGAGAGGGGGACGGCTGTAGTTGACATATTTCCCGAGGACACACTTAGGTTTGTCGAGCAGTAACTCGCAGATTATGTTCGGGTGGGTAAACGTTAGTGAATTATAGCATGTCGTCAACGCGGAATCTGCATGTCTCTAAATATGTTTTTCTTCTCGGCACGGCTCACAAGATCTTACAGGATATGTTCAAATAACTATCTCATTCCCGAAAACACCTACCATTTTCTTTTCATTTAAATTCATATTTTCCTCTTCTCAACGGATCGAGCGAGGTGGAGCAACGGTAACGCTCTGGATCGCATTCGGGAGGACCCGGGTTTGATCCCCGGCTCCGGCAATCCTGAATTCGGTTTTCCATGGTTTCCTGAAATCGCTCCAGGTGAATGCTGGGATGGTTCCTTAACCAACGCCATAACCGTTTCCTCTCCTAGCTCCTGTAATTCTACCAAGTTGTGTTTGCTTCCATGGGCGTCACGAAGGGGTGGGGGCAAGGGGGGCTGTTGCCCCTCCCCCCCCGGATCTTGGAGACCCCTACAAAATAAGTCACTAATTGTGTCAGGCACTGTGAAAAGGTCTTAATTTGAGTCAAATGCTGCAAAACAATGGCCTCTGTCGTCAGACGCTGCAAAAAGTATGTTTTTGCTTATAATAGATTAGTTTTATGATAGCTAAACTTAAATTTCTGAATCTTTGCCCTCCCTTGAAGTAATTCCTGGTGACGCCAATGTTTGCTTCTCTAGAGACCTCGCTGTCGACGAGAAGTAAATCCCACATACTGTACCTCTTCTCAACGTCGAACATGTTTCTGGTCGTAAAGTGACATCGTGAGTGGAGACAAAACCCCACGTAATATAATTTAACATGTAAGTCACTATCATCGTTCTCGCCGGGACTTCAAGGTTGGCAGCACCGATGATACGTAAATCGCCGGCGGACCAGACCAAGCGCCAACATACAAAACGTAAAAGTTTTCATGTTTTCACAGAAAAAGTGGAAATTTATTGTAAAACAGGGCAGCCAACTACTCTTTACCGTCGAAGAAAAAAATTGACGTCACGTCCTTTGAAGAAAAGCTATGCGCAGAAGGAATCTGTAACTTCTGAAACAAATATTGTACACAGTCGCTCGAGGAATGTGAAACGCTATCTCGGAAGTGAAAGGAAAACAAATTGCTTCGATAGTCAACTTTGCGTCGGTGGTACGTAATAAGCCAGCAGGCCGCAATGGCTCGCACGAAGCAACCTGCCCGCAAATCGACGGGAGGCAAAGCCAAAGTCATAATTTTATATTTTCATGAAATATTAATAGTTTTGTAGACGACAGTTGTGAGTACATTTTACTCTTACGAAGTAATTTTAGCTCTCATAGATTTCTCATAACGGGATGTCAAAGTCAAAATTAGCCCGTTACGCTGCCATGCAAATAGTGAAAACCAACTAACCAACTTAAACAAAATAATTCACTGTGAACTTACATTCCATGAGCATTGCAATAAAAAATTAAAAAACCCGCAACGCAATATTTTGAATTGGAAAGAAAATCGCGAAATCGATTAATAAAGGGTGTGAATTCAGCAAATTATTTTAAAATACAAGACATTTTGCGTGAATTTTTCTTCTAAAATTTTATTACGTAGCCCATAGTATGTAATTTCACTGTGAATTATTTAGCATACGTCAGTCAATTGGTTTTCACTATTTGCATGGCAGCAGAATATGCGAATTTTGACTTTGACGCACCGTTATGAGAAAACTGCGCCAGCTAAATTTGTTTAGTAAGGGAAACTGCACTCACAAGTATCGTCTACAAAACTAACACTATTTCATATAAATAGAAAATTATGACTTTATCGCACTTGAACACTCGTAAGATGCAGTGTCAGTGTTTGAGGCGCATGTATGCAACCCTCATTAAACCCACATAAATCAAGGCTAATTTTACTATAGATATAGCAATAAGGGTATTACATTTATCAACGTTATCATTACGCTCTATCAAAGACACAGTCGTTCTTATTTTCGCTTCGTTATGCAAAATAAAGTGTAACAAACGGTCACGTTATCAACGTGATAGGAAAAAATATTTTTGTAAAATTTGTAACAGTAATTCTACTTCGGCAAACGCAGAGAAAGTAAGATAGGCTTGGAAATGACAGAAGTCTTAAAGTAAAAGTAAACCAATGCCACGTTTTGAATTATCAGGAAAGCTCTGTGATTGGTCAGTTTGCACCTATTACCGGCACCAGCGCTCAAGCGGCAGAAATTGTCTCTGTGAGAAACTTTTAACATTGATCTTCCTAATCTGTTCTTGAATTAATCTTAGTATGAAGTGATATTTATTCACATACTTCATTGGTAGCATTGTTATACATTTGTAAGAAACTGTCAAATGTATACCGGTGTCACCAAACTTGTGTATTAACAGTTTTACTTGAAGTACTGTACGTTACGTGTCCCATACTGTGAATGAATTCCACACTTCAAATGCGTCGTAGATGTGTTCGTAAACAGGTTTATCTAAGAAAATATTTCACGTGTGCCCATTGTGCCACCGTACAAAAAGAAAACAAACTTCAGACAAGCTCTGAACCCTATTGTTGCACACCGTGCTCATTAAAAACAACTGTTTCTAAGTCCTCGAGCATAGCTAAAAACGGGATTTTCAGACTGCCGTACTTCACAATATACTAACCGGATGCGTGTGAAACTAAGATATAGATGTGTACTGTACTTTGCTACAGACATTCCACCAATAAAATTATATGGTCACCTTTAATATCCCGTAGTAAAACGGTACGATGGGAAGCTTGCACGCTAGTTCAGCGCTTGAATCGTTGGGTCAATGCGGCATTTGATGCGAGCTTCAAGGTCATCGTTCTGTCTCCGACATTTCTGAACTTCTAATTCGCAGGTAGGCTGCGCCCTTAATTACTTCCATTATGTGGAGAAGTGTTGTTTACGTTTTTATTCTGTGTCGCGTGGTGCTCGTCTGAGGTGTTCTCTGTATCTCAACGACTCTATGGAGAGTCACGTGCTCAGAGTGTTGTGATGACCAGGATCGCGATGGTGTGAAACGTCTCGGTGAACCACAGATATTCCCACGACTTTTTGCCGAGCTGCAACTAGGTCTTGCGGTTACGTACTGTCATGTACGAGACGTCGGCGTGAAGGTCTGTTTAAACGTTCTCCTCTACACAAAAACTACTCAAGAGAGCACGCCAAGATGTTTTTTATTCAACCCTGATTTAGGGAAACCGTAAGGTCGACTGACACATGCGGATAGAATGTTCGCTTAGTTTTTGCGGCTTACGATGAACGGCCACTGATTGATATACGATTTTTGCACCACTTCGTATCAGTGCCTTCCTTACGTGATCATCTGCAGATTTGCGTCGAGGTTATTGGCAGTTTGTTTTCGTACAGAGACGTCACTTATTTGACTGAGCCAATCAAAATGAAAATAACGTAACTGCGACACCACATGTATGTCTGTGATTGGCGGTAAGAATCCCTATTGGTCGTGAAGCACAGCTGCGGGCGTGCACATAATAAGATCGAGCGAAATTATTTTCATAAAAAATCAGTGGCTCTGAAGATACAAAACAACTCGGGAAGTTTGGATCTATTAAAACATCACAGCGTAAACGTCAGAAAGTGAGGCGAGGCTGAGATAACGAGCTCGTGTGACAACATTTGTACAGAACCACTGTAAACTTTAAGGAAAAATATGAAGGAATGCTGCAGACCTCCAATAAAAAGTACTACTATTTTGTGGCAGGGAAAAAATGATAGGAAATTCAGTTAGGATGCATTTTGGTGGAACATTTGCTACTATAAAAATGGTTTTACTTAATTGTTAGTCTTTCGTTTATTTTCCCCGTGTTTCTTGATACAATTACTATATTTCGTTCCGGAATGAATTTGTACTGTTTTTGTTCTGTTTCCTGATACAACTTTATTAATTTTCCGGAATTGTATACACTTTATACATGCTGGCAACAGTTAATAGTGGATTTTCTATGTTTGATTTTATTGTGTGGTTTTCTGCAACGCGGCAAATTAGCTCTTAAGGCCATGATCTTTCATTTATTTCAAACAGTTGCAAATAACTCGAATATGTTTTAACCAGATGCTTTGAAAGAATTTGAGACTGTGTACAATCATACGATAGACAATTTTGCCAGAGCGTTTTTTAAAAATAATGTACCGTTTGCTAGCAACAATAATATTGTTTAATTTTGGCTTATTTAAACAACAGAATATGCTATATTTCAGGAGAAAAAAATTAAAAATCTGTTTGGTGTATTGCAACAGAAAAATTCAGATACAAACGATGATAGATAAGTGCTTAAACGGTAAGAATGAATTTTTGATATATGTGTTAATTTGCGTTAAAGAAATATTTTCGAAACTACTGCAAAACTAAACATCGAGGCTTTAATGGCGTACATTTATTTATAAAACGGTTCAGTCTACTAATATTACTACCAAACTACTGCAATAGGAAAATTATTTCTTGTTGCGATTGCTAAAAAATGTTATCTAAAATTTCCTTTGTCGCAACAAAATTCGTGTTTTGGCAAAGAAATATTTTCCAACTAAAAATTGGTATTCAAAAGACACTCGAGACGGAACAACAGGCAAGAAAATGAATTATATCAAAACCGTTCAGCAATCGTTATTTTATATTCTTCGAGAATCGTCAGAATTTTCGATCATTTTCATCGACCTCGTTTTTCGTTGGCGCGTAGCGTACGTGACGTCAAACGCAGATGTTACGATCTGATACGTCCGACGTTCAGAGATGAAACATGGCCAGCTCTGTTCAAGTAAGGGATCTGCCTCAATTATGCAGACGTGTTTTACAGTGCAATCCGAGAATATCTCTCGTGAACAAGTATGCCACAATAAGGTGGGGTGTAGTTGGTGTGACTTCTTACAGAGGGCAGTAAAGTGTTGTTTATGTATTAGATGGAGTCACGATTTTGTCGCGAAAATATTTTTGCCCCACGTTGTTTCAGTGTCTCACGTACACATCGGCAGTTCTGCTTCATGGTTATTGGCAGCTTGTCTTTTTTTCAGACGCGTTTCTCATGCACCAATCATTATAAGGTTATTGTGATTTCACCCTGCTGTGATTTGCCAGTAAACTCCCGAGACAAGTGAGAGTTGCAATATCCAATCACTGACCAGGAAGCGTTCTGCTTCCTGTGCACATAAGGAATTGTGCACATAAGGAATTCAAACGAAATTATGAAAAAAAATTTTCGCCACAAAATTGTGGCTCTAGTAATAGATGTTGGCTAGAGATGATGGTTTATCGCGGGAAAACTTGAATGTTTGCTGGGTTTGAACACATGTTCAGCTTACCAGAAAATTACGGGCTGTAGCTAGTACGTGGAGCTGTTACCCTATTTGACTGAGCCAATAAGAATCCCGGTATAGTAATATTCGATGTCTGATAGTTAGGGACTCCTTATTTTCGCGAAAAGAATTTTGCCCCACTTTGTTTCAGTGTCTTACGTTCACATCTGCAATTCTGCTTCATGTTTATTGGCAGTATGTTTTTATAAAGTGACGTATATCATTTGACTGAGCCAATTACAACAACGTTCCTACAACAACGCACGCCTGGGATTTGCCGGTAGAATCTAAAGGCTCGAGACAGTTAAAATATCCAATCACTGACCACGAAGCAGAACTGCAGATGTGCACGTAAGGCACCGAATCAAAGTAAGGCAAAGTTCTTTTCGCGAAAATCAAGGGTCCCTACTGATAGTTAGAGACCTGAAAATTCGCGTTTTCTTTTGGCACCAAGTTATAATTCCAGCAACAGTAAGTTTGCGTCACTTTCGCAATTGGCCCTTGACTTATTTGACACCTCATGGAAATCGGTTAGCCAATAGTACATAAGCAACTAAAAGCAAGCCCATATCACTACGTCATCGAGCAGCCAGTGAGCAGATGTCTGCTTGAATATACACATGTTCTTGGAGGCTAGCCTACAGGTAAGCGAACCCGTGAATTTTTCCGGTCTCTAGTGATAGTGTTCCGCGGACAGCTATGTTGTATCAAACGTACATCAGCCAATCATATGTGTTGCAAGAAACTACAGTGCTTCCAAGGGTATGTTGGCACAAAACATTTTCGCGATATACCATTATCTCTAATGATGGCATATCGCGAAACTATTCTGTGCCAACATTCGCTTGAAAACGCTGTAGTTTCTTGCAACACATATGATTCGGTAATATACTTCTGACTCAACTTAGCTGTCTGCAGACCAATAACTAGAGACTTGGAAATTTCAATGGCCAGCCGGGTGGACTCCACAGTCCTGTGTACACAATGTCCTCACATACTTGGTCACGACGAGAGTTCCGCTCAAGCTCCCTAACCGACGCTCTCGCAACACTTTCTCTAAAAAAAAAAAAAACACACACTCCCAACTAATCGTAGGCTCTGTAGACGTCTGACAAAACTAAACCACAGAATATTTAGGTATATAGAAGTGAAATAGCCAGTAGAACGGTGAACTCAGTCACACACGCCAGCAAAATGGCTTCCCTGGCTAGCAACATGGCGGAAACACCTCCTGCCAATCAGCGTAAGGCAGCTGCCCTGCTAACCGGCAGCCAGGCCAATAGGAAACCTGTAGTAACATGCAGGATCCAAACATACACGGGGCTGGTATCAACAACCTCCAGCAGCCAATAAGCGGCGAAGTTCGCCCTATCAAACGAGCCGCCTCGTCATTTCGCGTCTGTATTACTGTTTAGTCTGTGACTAAACCAGGCCTTTCCTCCGTATAAGTTTAATGATTATTTTCAAAATTAACACGTGCTAACATTAAATTCGAACTTATATTCAGAATCTTGCCCTCCATAATGACTAATATTAAAGTTAATATTAAATTTCACTGCAGGGGGTAAGTTAAGCCACGCCTCTGCGTTGACCTGTTTTCCGCCCTCTGAGCTCTGTTTCCTACACCAATTTAAGGCCACGGGCCAGCTCTTCTCAAGTTTACAACTTTCTCCTTCCCTCGGCGTGAAGGGTGAAATGGCCGTGACACAATTCAAATCTCCTCTTAAACTCTGCGCCTCTTACTAGTATGCACAACTAAATTTGATATAATTGACGTGAAACAAATTATTGCGATTGAGTAAGACTGAACACACGATTCTGAATATAATTAAATTCCAACGGGTTCTTTACGATTATTCTAACACAATTTGCTGTATTTACATTGTACATTACTTTTTTATCAATATCGATGGCAAAGAGGCTTATTGCATATTGCACAGCCTTAGTTGTCGTCGTCGGCGATCACGCCACTTATTTGCTAGTCATTTTTATCGCAGTGTCGCTGTCGCAGCAGCGCGCTATTGAACAAAATCCTTAACATGTTGCAGAATTAATCTTAGTTCTGTTATCTACCTATTCTGAGTCCAAACATGGCTGGAAATTTTTCTAAAGCTTAAAAAAAAAGGAAATATTATAAAACCTTCGCCCAGATTTGTTGAAATATTGAGCCTGATTCTTCTATTGTAGCCATTGCACAATTTCCGTTGATTAGTTAAAATACCTAAGACGTATTTAATTAAATAAGTTGCTGAAACAGTACTAATATTGTTTTTCAACAATTAGTAGGCAGGGTAAAAAACACTATAAATATTAAAAAGAGTCGGGTTTTATTATAGCTGCCCCGTTTTAGGCGCAAAACCAGTGACCACGTTGTATGGTGGTGTTGACTTTTTCCCCTCCTTCTGAAGGTTGGCTGCTCGACGGACGGACGCGGCACAACAGCTGGACGGAAGAACGATGCGAGTCGCGCAGGGCGAATCACGGAGATGCCAGGATGAATGGACCAAGTATCGTTTGATGAGCCCGAGTTGAGGGCGGCAGGAAGGTGGTTGGTGATCGCGGGGGAGGGGGGGAGATGCTGGTGTTTATTTTCGTGCCGTTTTACAACTTGCCCACCGTGCCCATGACGCCACACACGAAGTCGAGCTCAAGTTCTGTGCTATGCGCGTCCCAAGCCGTGCAGCTTGTTTCATCGTTCACTTCATCTAGCGATGGCAAGTTGTATGCCCCTTCCCATTTTATTGCATTCGCAGGTTTTGAGCCATAACATTTATTCAAATTGTATTATCAAAGTTTTCTCTTTGACAAAACATAGGATACATTCTTGATAAACTGACTGGCTAAATTTATTTATTTATATCGTCTTTAAGGCGCAGTTAAGGCACGGATGCCTTTTTTGACGCTGGACCCATTACTAGAGCCACGATTTTATGGTGAAAAGATTTTTGCACCATTTGGTTTCAAAGCCTCATGTACACATCCGCAACTCTGTTTCATGGTCAGTGATTGGACGTTGTAAGTGTCACACATCTTGAGGTTCCACTGACAAATCACAGACGTATTGCGTCACATTTGCCTCATTGTTATTGGCGCAGTCAAATGAGGCGTCGTGTCTGAGCAAAGACGCGCTGCCAATATCCGTAACGCAGAGATGCCGAGGTGTACGCGAGACATTGAAACAACATGTTGCAAAAATCTTTTCGTGACAAAATCGTGGCTCTACCCATTACAATATTATTACAAACATAAAATGCGATTATACTGCACATTTTTAACAGTACAAATTCAATAGATAAATAATGCTATATAATTATGTTATATATAAACATAAACAAAATTAATAAGCATTCACACATACATTCAAACATGAGAGGAAAAAAAAAAGACTAATTACACACCAAAGGATTTTACACTTTGAAATGTTCATACTCTGAGATCATACGCATACAAATACACAAACATATACCATCACACGTACAAATTCACAAAAAAGCAAAATAATTTTTTTCCCTTCTCACTCATACTTGCATACATACGCGAACGCGCGCGCGCACACACACACGTGCGCAAACTTTCAAACTCAGACATGTCCACCTTATCTAGTTGTAGAAAAAAAAAGAATAAACATTATATTTTATTTCACTAATTGAGAATAAACATGCCAATTTCAATAGGACATGTGATTTTTTTATGGAGTTTGAGTTCATACTCGTATGTAACACATCTTATTTATATAGAAAAGGCATTTTACTCATTTTCTGGATTTTGGACATGTCTGGTTTGGAATGTTTACTCCTTAAATGATAACGAAATCTCTAGTTTAGGTATTTATTATGTATAACCATTGCAAGAGAATTACAGGTTAACTTTCAAGACTGCCCTTGTAATGATTCTGCATTATAAATTAATGAAACATTCCATTATTATTTATGTCAAGCAGTTTACCAAGAATGCATCCTATGCTTTGTCGAAGAGAAAATATTGGTAATGCAATTTGAATAAAAGTTACGGTTAAGAAACTGAAAATACAGTAAAATTTTCTAACACTCCCACTTAAGGGTTCCACCTACCAAGCGCTTAAAACACGTTGCAGTGTTGGGTTCTTAAAAACATATTTATTTACGAAACTATTCCTCATGTGCCATTTTGTTAATGTACGAAAGGAAAATACACTTAAAACTATGACGGAAAGGTAGTTTCGAAGCTTCACGTCAATTGTAAAAATCATTTCGGAGACCCACAAAAGGTCGAAAAAAAGCATTTTCAACCTTTTATATCTGGAAAAACTTCTCATAGGATTCGTGTGAACTGCTCTGGAAACATGTAATGGACTTTGCTTACAACTTTCCACCAATGACAATATGGGGTCACCGCTGAAAGTGTCAGTCTGGCGAGTGATCTACGGTGTAGGTCGTTCGGGCTAAAGTGAGCACTAGAAATTAAACATTTGAAAACTATCACTAGCCGTCACTGCGTATTATTCAATATTAACTATAGTTCCCTTTCTGCTTGTATGGTTGGCAAAGATTTGCCGAATATAGTTCTGTGTATTTTACTACTTAAATACAGCATTACTGAAATAAAATCAACTGAAATCGATACACTTGTATTTTATGTAATTAAGAGTGAGCGGTAGATATATAAACGCCGAAAACTTCAATTGATTCCTACGCTTTTTTTTTTTTTTTAAGAAATACGGAAAAAAATACTCAATGACAATCCTAGATAATGATATTTGCCTACTTTATGAGTAAATATTTATCCAAAATTACTAATTCGTTACGCATGATCTCTTGCGCCGCAGTTAAATTCACGAGGTTCCGGCGTCAGAGACTGTGCCTCAGAAGTTCGTAACACTGGACACAATTTTGTTTAAAACGTAGGCTAAAACTATTGTCTAGGATTGCTATTTTTTAACTTTCGCAAACTGGTTTCAAGAAACCTACAGTTATAGATTACTGCTTTTAGTGTTGAATTTTGTACTACGCCCTCTTAACGCTTCTTTATCAAACTGTAAATGTTCCTACAAACGGCATGACTTATTTCATACGCGCAAACATCAAGTGACGTGTCCAGAAATGTTAGACATGTCCCGTCGGTAGTAGTCACGCCCGGCGGAAAGATACGAATTGGCTGAAAATAGAAATTTTACACGGATTTTTTGAGTGCTCACTTTATCCCGAAAATCCTATACCACTGCACGACGTTTCAGTGTCTTGTAGTAGAGGCGATACCGCACCAGATGAGCCGGTTAACATCGCCCTTGGCGCCGTGTCTTACACCAACACACGGCCAGTGGCCGCCTACCCTACGCTTCAAATGCGTTATTTCAATACCTAAAACATTTTTGTCACGAAGTGATATCGTGAAAGGATACTTAGCAAAACAGACTATAACTGAACGTGTACATTCCTACCTTTGTTTTTTCAGTTTGATATTGTTACAAGTTTAGAGCAAAAACTTTATACGTGTGGGCAATTCCCATGAGTTCTTTTCGGATAGAGGTCTTATAATTAGAAATAAAAGAGTTGAATTAAGTTATTGATTTATTAGCTCACAAAGCTTACAACAACACAAAACAACAATCAACTATAACTTTCACAACACAATTAGTTATGCACACAATTATTCCTGTGTCACAGACACGTTAATTAACTTTGACAACTAAAGCATAAAAAATATCTACCACCAATTAATTAAACAGTACAAATCACAATAAAATTCAGTCATGTATCCAATCAACAGTCTCTCTCAAATAGTGACAGTGTACAACCTTAACAGTCCGCAGTGGTGATGAATCGCCGTGTGCTGCGCAGCACCCCGAGTGCTCCGCTGTCTTCACTCTTGAGGTCTTCGGTTCGACTCCCGTCGCGTACCTCCTCTTCGCTTGTCAGCCCGCCATAGCAGTCCTCTTGGTTCGTCCAACACTGCTCCGTAGGTAGCCGCCTGCCGCCTCACAGTAGACTCTGACGTCACCAAGATGTCTTCACCAGTCTCTCTCCACAGGCGTAGTACCTTCCTCTAGCACTACCAATAGCGAACTCTCCCCAAATGTGCCGATTCTGCGCTTTTATACTCCTTGAAACAGTCGGGGAATAACCGCATTACAAGGGTCTAAAAATAGTCATTACCACATGTTTCGGACATAATTTGAGTCACGTAGGCCACCCTCGTAGGGTTAAGACGCAGTTAAGACAGGTATCTATGACGTAGCTTCGGCGTGTCTTCCATCACGTAGCCGCCTGGTCTATGAGTCAGGGGCCAGTCCACAAAGTGTTATGAAACAGCCGCCGACCACCGGCCTCCAGGCACATGGTACGCAGCAATAAGTTAGTTGGTTTAAGTGTCGTACTGAAAACCGCAACATGAAGTTTTAACATTTATGAGCCATTATAAATAGATAGGACGGATAAAAAAAATGTCAGAAGAGTGAAATCAAGTAACAATTTACATCTTATGTAAGAATACAAATTACTGGTACAAATTAAAACATGATGATGAAAATTGATATACACCATGCTCTTACCGTAAGTTTTATTCAGAATTTCTTTTATCTGAAATATGCACAAAGTAAAATAAAAATAATTCCTCAATGGAATGATTTTGAGAGGAGAGTTAAATTTGGTGAAATAAAAATGGTGGAGAATGTAAAAGCATTTTTGTCACCAACTTTCATCGTAACAGTAAATATAGATGATTTTTTTTTGTGTTCGAGGGTAGATAGCTTCAGGCACAACTTCTGCTGTAGAAGAAGAAGAAACTCGATACGGACCACCGCTGTTTGTTAAGTCATCCGGAACTCCAGAAGTTAATCGATTTACGGTTTGGAATTGCTGCGATTCATAAAAACCTTTCAATATGGTTGGTTCACAGACGATTAAGCACTTTTGAAAACTGGCCTTTAAGAAAAAAATTCTTTGCTCTTGTTTTAACGCGAACATAGTTAGGCCCTTGTTGTTGTCAATCACAAAATGTAGTACTATATTTAAACGTCTTTTATCTACGTCTCTAGAGAAACAGTTGTGAGTGCCCAGACTTGGGGTCGCATCACCCCTCCCCCCCCCAAAAAAAAGCGGTAGGACTGGCCATTTAGGGCCTACTAGGCAAAGGAAGGCTCAAGCAATTGTATGTAGATATTGTGTGCACTAAGCAGGAAAAAATAAAGCTGCCAACATTAGTGAGTGGAGCCTACCGTATGAGAGTTACATATGAAACTCCTACCAACTGTGCAACTCTTTACAAGTCTGCTAGGAAAGTAGCCAACGACAGGGAAGGTTCTCGAACAGCTGAAGGAACCCGGAGGACCAAAGTAAGGGAGTTCTAACAATAGCTTCAAATAATTGAGACGACTAAGTCTCTTTTAATGCATTATAAAGCGTGAATTTGCGTGGGTTTGTTAACAGTGTTGCTCAAAGATCCTGCATAAACATAGTTACGTTATACGATTTAGTGGACTGAAATTACGACGTATTTTATAGTCGGGCATTAGATTATATTTCTGATTTGATGACCGTTGCTTAGAACGAAATTTTCGCTCGTGTTTCCCATGCGGCTTATTAACTAGTTACTGAACTACTAAGTTGAACACGGCACACAGTAAACATGCAGTGTTAATCATGCAGAGTTCTTCAACTTTTCCGTTTACCACGAACCACATACATCTGAAATAATTATACACATATATAACTTAGCCATGATGTCAGGAAATAACAGTGAAATAATTTATTGATACGCTAGTAAGGAATATATTTTTCCTTCTGTGCATAGTACTTATTCTGGTGTTCTTCAGCAAGAGTACAACTACTTTTATTTACAATAGGTTCCTCTGAAAAAAACATGTTCTATATGGAGGTCCAGCATACACTAAAAAATATGGTTTTACACGCGCAAGTTTCAGAACAGTGTTTCTGGAGTACACGACTTCTTGAAAATATTTTACCGTCGTCTGAAGTATTTGTAAGATTTTTTCCCGTGAAATAAACGTGGTACAACAAACTTTCCAATACGGTTAAATCTCCTTGTCAGGCGGGAGTGGGGGAGGGGGAATTTATCTCAGTCAGCTTAGATTTATGGTTTTTCTCATACAATTAAGGGCTTGTTGCTTAGTTTCCCAGGGACTTCGAAAATATTTTTTTTATTGCTACCTAATACTCACATCAAAATTTCGCTCCACAGTTTTAACATTAATATGTCGTAATTTGTTGCTGAATTTTTTTGTAGCAATGTACTGAACGGTTATTTAGATATCGTCACCCAAAGTACCAGGTTTTTTGTCGTGAAAATAAGCCAAAATGAAGCAAAATATATTTTTTTTCTGACGAATAGTACATTATTTTTATAAATGCACCCACAGTATTGTGCATAGTGTGACTGTACATTGTCTCAAATTTTTTCAAAGATTTTGGTTAAAAAATATTTGAGTTATTGGCACCAGTCTGAAAAAACTAAGGAACAAGCCCTTAATATATTTTACGTTTCGCACATCAACAGGAAGCAGGTTTTCTTTCATTCTCACTTTTTGGAATCCAGTAGGCGTGCTTTCTGTTGCTGTTTTAATCACTGTAAATGCTCGAGTGAGGAAGTTTCTATCAAAAATCACTTGATTTTCTTACCAACTGTTTCCCGTTACATAATGATGAAAATATTTCAGATGTTACGATTTTAGAAAACATGTAAAGCTTTTATCTATTCTCTGTCATTTTATACATGTTTATACAAACACATACTAAATCAGAAACTTGCAATATAATATTAAGAATAAAATACTATAGTCATTACTATCGTCAACTGTGCAAATTACTCTGTGCTACTGTATTTAAATAAAGTAATTTGTTTAACTTTGCCCTCTGTACACGTACATTAAAAACTAAATAACTTACCATAAAATTTAAATACGTTTCGCTTAATCCAACGAACAAAACCGAACAGAACTATGAACGCAAAATGCTGGAAAAACTTGGACGGTAATCGCATCAAAAAAGAAAACAAAAAGAAACTATATTTTAACATTAAATAAATAGCTTACTAACCAAGATTACAATGGTGTACACTACTAAGATTAAATTTACTGCTGGTTAAAAAGGAAATGTGTTTTCTTATGGGAGAGTTTGGCACAGGGAAAATTTCTGCCGCTAGTTTCTCTGCTATTGCTAAGGGTCCAGAAAAATAAGAAACTAGAAAAATTAAATTTAAATAGGCTTGGGAATGACACAAGACATTGACATAATTTTAACGTGAAAATAAACCAATTTCGCGGTTTAAATTATCAACTTAATGTAGCTTAAAATTCAGGGAAGCTCTGTGATTGGTCAGTTTGCACACATTAGCAATACCAGCGCTCAAGCGGCAGAAATTTTTCCTGTGACAAACTTTTAACATTGATCTTTCTAACCTGTAGTTGAATTAATATTAACAGTCATCAACGAACGGGAAAATGGTAACTTTAGTCCGGATTATAACTCATTTGTAAACGTTATACTGACCCCCAAGGGGAGAGAATAGTCGGAGTTCTACCTTCAGCTGTAATTTCATGCTGGAATCAAACTGTCTCTAGGTCCTCGGAGTCGATGTTATTTTAGAACCTGGCAATATGGAAGGTGAATACCCCTTTCATTGGTAGCGTTGTTAACACCCGGCGGCTAAAGTTTTGATATGTATAACGATCTTTAAAGATTATTTCTTTTCTTCTCCTCTTTGGGGTTTATACCCTTTGTTTGCTGCAATGATTTATTTTCTGAATTTAAATGTGATTGTATTGATATCGATAATCTAGTAATTATCAGTTTAGTAAGACTTGATCGAAATGTCCAGTATTTCATACATAGCAGACTACGTTACATAGCAAACACCAGTCACCAAACCCAAATGTGCTGTAATTTTAGTATATTAAACTTGGTAGCGAGGCCATTTCGTTAATTAAAAATAAATGCAATCCGTGAAAACGTTTTGTATTTATATCACAGGTTCATAAAAAACGGGAATTTTAAATACTTTATAATCGTGCCGAATAATTGTCTTGTACATGATGAAGTACCTACCACACATGAGGGGTCTAAATGCAAAACATACATTCTCCACTTTTTGCAACTTTAGGCTACATGCGAAAAACGAATTACATAGTGTTACATGCCTTGAAATACAGGTTGTTTACACAGTAAATTAGTTCGAAAAATTATTATCACTTATGCGAAAGCAAATATTAATTAAGCTACAGGAAGTGTACGAAGTATCGCATTAACGTTTGAAGAATGTTATGTTTGCAACATAATCTTGGAGAATGTAAGTTATGCAGCAATGGAACGTGGGCAATGTTAGATTTGAAACTATAAACCTTTATTATTTAGTTTTAGCACACATCATACAACGATCTGAAGGATTCAGGAAAAACAACAATATTCAAGAATTGCAAAATAATGGCAAATGCGCAGACTGCTGACACATTATAAAATGTTCAAGCTGTTCAAATGACAAGTTCCGGCAGTTCGTGTGCTTGTTGACAAAACTCTTGGTCATTGTCATCATCAGCAACCTCTTCAGCAGTATCTATGACCTGTTGATAGAAGTTTAGGAAGTCGTGTGACCTCCACTCATTTCCGTAATGTTTCTTTAACAGTGTGTTTACAGTCAGTATCTTTTCCGCTTTTACAGAACAGCCGTTACAGATTACCGCTGGTAGCAATGATTTCAAACGTCTACGACGTTTGGTAACGCTCTTAGCATCTTCAAGTTTCGTTCTGTATGTTGTTTCTCCTTGCACCAGAACATTGCTACAATTTTTGGTCAGTGTCATGAAAACCCTTTTGCATGTTTGGATGCCAAAATGCCAACCAACAGCAGACTTGATGTTTGTCTCTATTACAGTTGTTTTCCAGTCAGAATTCACTACTTCTATCCCCAATATTTTCACTGTAGCAAACCTCTCAATAATCGTGATACGCTGATTTGGCTCAATAATGCTTTCCATTTTCTTTATGTATTTTTCAATATTCCCAAATACACGGTCCGGTGGTATGAAACTGTGGCCTGTAATAGGAAATACCAGCTGAATTTCCTGAGCATTTGCGGGGTGCACTAAGAAACTAATGCAAAAATCCGGGTACCAACCCCACCGGGTATCGAACTCGGATCGCCTTGGTAGAAGCCGAGTGGTCTGACCACTCCGCCACGTCTCTAATGACCTCGCTGTCGACAAGAACTAATGCCAACTTTCCTCACATTACCATTGTAGGGCCACATTTCATGCCAACCTCCGGGGCATACAGATTACTACGGACCGGCGCCCAGTTGTAACGATTAATATAAAAACTTAAGCGCAGAACATTTCACATAAAACAGAATAAACTGTGCACGATCAGAAGCCTTGTGCAAAATGAAGTCACAATTGAATTCTGATTGTATTGTTTAGTCAGTAGCATTTTTCGATGTATCTGAAACATTTGTGGCTGTATGGAATACAGGGCGGAATCGTGTTTAGAGACAATAACAAATATAAAAACAATGTTTCAATAAACTTGCATAGTGTAAAACATTATTTACAATATAGAATCATAGTTTTATTTTACATTGAAATTGCTTTTTCTAGCTTGTTTTACTATCGTATAATTTGAAGGTTAAACCAACATGGCGGATATTTGCTGTGATTGGTTGCTGTCCTATGCGTCCGCACAAGAAATGAAATATATGTCAGTATCTCTACGCACACGGCTACTTTTGAGCACTTGTGAATCAGAAGGTAAGAAAACATGGCGGTTAGTTCTTGTGCGAACGACCTATGTTCTATGCTTACTATAACAATATTAATTGTGAACCCACCTTAAGGGCACGGTGTACCATAATTTTCATCGCCATTTTTTATTTTTATTTTTACCAGATATTTTTTTCTTATTTAAGACACAACATGTGACTAAATTTGGCTCGTACGAAATTTGTTTTATCTCTCATAGTTTTCGCGTAATGGCTTGTTAAAGTCATATTTTACATGTCTCCGTTTTAAGGACTACACTAAAACCAAATGATATACCAAACTAAAAAACATCACAGTGGATAAAGACATTGCAGGCTACAATGTCATGCTCACAAAAATAAAGAATAAAAATTATTTGTATTTAAAAAAATTATTGAATTTTTTAAAATTATTATTTTCAATTTCAGCAGTTTTCCACGAGTCCCTATTTATTCCATTTTAGTAAGTTTTCTTATTAAATCCTGAAATATAGCAGATATCCCAAAGTTGTTACATAGAAATGCTGCATATTGTTTGTACTATGTAGCATTAATAAAAATACATTTTTTAAATAATGTTGGCTGATTATTCACTTTAAGAAATTTCAATTAAGTAGATAATTACCGAAAACTGAAGAAACTTATGTTTTTTGGAAAAAAATTAGGCTACATAGAACAAACAATTTGCAATATTTCTATCTAACTGCTTCGCGATATTTGCTTCCTTTCACAATTTATAAAATTAAACACGCAAAACAGCATAAATAGGAACCCGTGTTATACCCTGGTCCTCGGACACTCTCCCAATGCAAACACCTTACTTTCCTCCGTGTTGCAGGGTGGTATTTAAACTTGATGCAGTAGGTGTGCGAGGAAGCGGCAGCGAGGAACGAGGTGGTGAGTGAGGCACTCAAGCGAAGCCAGATAGCTACGAGATGAGGTACTGCTCGCAGCATCCACGCAGATGTGACCCACATAACTCCCACACACACCCTCTCACCCTCTTCCGACCGGGTCCCACCGTCACGACACAGTATCACAACACACGCACCTCACACGATCGCTTATTTGATTGCCAACTATTAAAGCCTTCTATTCACTTACGTTGTGCTCCAAACTTCTCTCTCTTATAATTACAACCACGAGAGTGTAGTGAAAAGATTATTGCTAGAGACCCGGAAATTTAGCTAATTCGTTCATGAAGATATTAGATATAAAAATCCTGTATACATGCAATACTTTCACCAGAGCTGGAAATTTTTGGTGAAAAGAATTATGCAACGTTTAGTTTCAATGTCTTATGAGAACATCTGCAGTAATGTTATTCTCCCTGACACAGTCAAATGAACTACTTCTCTTCACAAACACGCTCAGCCAATAGCCACGAAGCAGAGCTGCAGATGTGCACATGAGTAGCGACCCCTATTTTTCGCGGAAATAATTTTGCCCCAGTTTGTTTCAGTGCCTTACGTACACATCTGCAGTTCTGCTTCATGGTTATTAGCAGCGTGTCTATGAGAAGAGCCGTATCTCTTTTGACTGAGGCAATTACAACAACGTTCCTGCAACACCACACGTCTGTGATTTGCCGGTAGAATCCCACGGCCCGTGACAGTTAAAATATCCAATCACTGACCACGAAGCAGAACTGCAGGTGTGCACATAAGGCACCTAAACAGAGTGGGGCAGAGTTCTTATCGCAAAAACAAGTGTCCCTAGCTATGCATTTATACAAATTGTTGCATAATTATTTTCACCAACCAGCTCTAACTTTCACTACTGAGTCACAGATACTGAAACTCGTCATTGTGAACTTTGAACCAATAGCAGACCTGCATGCAAATACTAACATACACCCGTGCTACCGGGTCACATGTACAACTGGTCACTCACTGTAGCAGCAGACAATGTACAAGTATATGAAGACACAGTATATATAGGACTGTGGAGTCCAGCTGGCTGGTCGTTGAACCCACGACATTTCCGTGTCTCTAATTGTCACACCATTTTGTTCCGATACCTTACGTGTAGAGCCACGACTTTATGGCGAAAAAATTATTGCTACATTTGGTTTCGATGCGTTATGTCATAACCGTATTTAGTAGAAGGCCGCGGCCTTAGATCTGGCAACCCTGCCTGGAAGGGTCATTTTAACACTTTTTTTGTCTCGCCAATGGCAGTGGCTTCCTCTGATTCGCCGGTATGTGGGGCATAATAACGAATCAGGTACAGCCATTGTCTTTAGAGAACTAAAAGAAGTGTTAACACGACCCTTGTGTGCAGGGTTGCCAGATCTAAGGCCGCGGCCTTCTACTAAAGATGATTATGGTTATGTGCGCAGCTGCAGCTCTGCTACGTAGTCTGTGATTGGATGATTTTATCATCACTTGCCTTGGCAAATTACAGGCGCACGGAGTCACAATAATATATTCTGATTGGGGCAGTCAAATGAGAGACGTGTCTGAACAAAGACACGCTACCAATAACCATGAAGCACAGCTGCCGATGTGTACGAGAGACACTGAAACAAAGTGGGGCGAAAATCTTTCCGCGACAAAATCGTGTTCCTACTCAGGTGCACTTAGGCAGCTGTATTTCGTGGTTATTAGCAGCGTGTCTTCGTACAGACACATCTCTCATTAGACTGTACCAATCAGAACAAGGTTACTGTGACCCCACACGTCTGTGATTTGCCAGTAGAACCCCAAGACAAGTAACAGTTAGCACATCCTATAACCAAAGATGAAGCAGAGTAAAAGGATGCCTGCAAAATCCAAGTAGAATATTTGCAGCTTAACCGAAACAAACACTAAACAACTTAATAAGTACTCTAATATAACTTGTGGAAACGTTTTCAGGAACGTTTTGCAGAAGACTCTCGTTATTTATACTCTTATTCAAAAGTGTAACACCAACTCAGCCATAAATACAACGTATAATTTAATTTAATACCACCTGTCAACGGCAGTCTCTACTCTCTATTCTATATAATAAGGTCGGTGAGAGGGCTCCACGCCTTAAGTGTGTTCAAGTGCGGTAAAATCATAATTGTATATTTATATGAAATAGTGCTAGTTTTATAGACGAAAACAATTTTATTTATTTATTTCGTCTTTCATTTTCTTGGCGAAGTTAAGGCTAAAACGCCTTCTCTTACACTTAACCAAATATTAAACAAATATCACATGCACGAAGGTAGCAAAAAATGAGTTAAAATCTAACTAGAAACAATAGAAAATAGTAACTAAGTATATAAAATTGACGTAGTTAAAATAAAATAAGCTGACAGCTGCGACAAAACTTAAATGAAAACTAATTTAAATCCTGGAATATACACTTGCAGCTTACAACATACATTTTCTATCAGTTATTTAACAAACAAGAATGAGATAGTTGTACAAAAGACTTGTGCAGTTAAGTACATTAGAAGAAAAGTTTACAAATATGAGACAGTACCACTAGATTCAATAATAAAATATATTATTTAAGAATTGATTCAATAAAATTTAGACAGAAATATGTACATAATTATAGAACATGTTACGTAATGCAGAAACGAAAAAGTTAGGGCCTTATTAATGTGTGGGTGATTCGACCTGATGGAATCAACGGCGAATTGTCTTGATATGCTTGGTCGTATTGCGCTTGAATGTGATTAGTGTTGCCGAGTTCCTGATATTCAAAGGTAAATTATTCCAAGCTCTTGCGACAGAAACAGTGAAGGGATTTTCATATACCCGACTTTTGTGAGCAGGAATAGATAAAGAAGTCGTGGTTTTGGCACGGGTGTTAATACTGTGATTATTTTCCAATATTTTTAGACGAGCACGTAAGTAATCTGGTGTTGTTTTAGATGACGAGGAAATTTTGTACGCGAGTATAAGACTGTGTAAATAACGTCGCTCGTCTAGTCGTAGCCAATTTAATTTGTCGTAAAATGGTGACACATTATCACGTGGCTACAAGTTAAATAAAAATCGTATGCAAGAATTTTGTATGCGTTGTAATTTGGCTCCTAATTCTTGTTTCAAGTCTCGATAAACAACATTACAATAGTCAAAAATGGGGAATATAAGGGACTGTACTAATGTTAGCTTAGCATGAAATGGAAGAAAATTTTTAAGCGTATATAGTGTATGTAAAGATGCATATGACCGCCTACAAATAGTTCTGATGTGACTCGTCCAAGAAAGTGTTTAATCGAAAATAACACCTAGTGTTTTCACCTCTTTCGACAAGGGAATTTTCACACCAGCTAAGCAAAAATCCGGAAAACACTCATTGTGAAAATCATTCAACATTCTACGACTGCCAAACAATATACACTGTGTCTTCGTCGGGTTGAATTTCAATTTGTTTTTAACACACCATAGGTTTACTAATTTGAGATCATGATTGATAGAATTAATCAGGGCAGAATTGTTTCTTAGACATCCATGGTAGCACTCCTAAACTATTTATAAAACAGTCAAACGTATACTAAAGTTACCAGATTTGTATTGTAACAAGTGTAGAAGTTTACATATTTACAAGGCGGAAGAATGAAAACTGTCCCATACTACGTTTAGGTTAATTACATCCTAAACATTCTAGGATTTTTTTTACAATTTTAAAAATACTCACGTTTTAATTTCAAAATAATTTTAACATCCGTAAACCTCTCGCGCATGGATTTTTGATAGCAAGCAACTTAATAGCGCTCGAGCACCTTATAGGTCGTCACCCACCACGCGCTTAAAATGTGTTGCATTGTGTTTGTAAATACCTTTTTTTTTTACGAAACAATTCTACATGTGCCCTTTGTGTCAATACACGAAAAGAAAATCCACTTCAAACGATGACGGATAGGTAATTTCAAAGCATCACGACAGTTAGTGAAAATATTTCAGGGTCCCTCAAAATGGTTAAAAACAGTTTTTAATTTTAAACTTTTATATGTGAAAAACTATTCACGGGATTCATGTCAAATTACTCTAGAAGCATGCAATTGACTTTGCTTAAAACTTTCCACCAATAAAAAGATGGGGTCACCACTGAAAGTGTCAGTCAGGCGAGTGTTCTACGATACCACTGCACGTTGTTTCAGTGTCTTGCGATAGAGGCGATACCGCACCAGATGAGCCGGTCAACATCGCCCTTGGCGCCGTGCCTCATTCACACAAACACAATTCCAGTAGGCAGGTGCCTTAATTCGGTCTGACACGACGGAGTGGTAGGGACAAGTCTGGAAGACCGGGGGTGTGACCCTGGCAAGGAACGGCAGCTCCTGGGAGTGTTTAATAGATCTCTAGGGTTACTAATGTGTTGTTTACGAGCTGCACGACTGGAAGAGGCGACCCCTCGTGAGGTACTGTGGCGCCGTGCCGTAGTCGACCGTTACTGAAGACGATGCGCAGATGTCGCCCCGCAGTTTGACTCTGGACCAACGATACCCACCCCTCATCACACCACTCTTCTTCAAAAGATCTTAAAAGCCACACTCGTCTGATTCTACTGTGTTCGCGATAATTATTGTTTAAAGCCTAAACGAGAGCAGATATAAAAAATCTGCTTGGCACAAAATCCACGACGGTAAGGTAGGTCAGCCAAAATTTCAAGTTTAAGGTGTTCGAAATTCAACACATGTGAAATTTAGCCGTGATCGAAATTTCAAGGGCTTGCGTCATCAATCGACTACTAAAACTAATATTGAATTTAATATAAATACAATTACTTGTAAGGAATGTACTGCTGATGAAGCATTTAAGAATATCAAATCTGCTGTATAGAAAACTTTATATATAGCCTAACTTATATACATACTAGCTGCCCCGACAAACGTTGTTCGGTCACATAAATAAATTAAAAATATTTTCTCAACAATAGCACTTAGGAGTATAAAAAATAGATAAAAACCTATTCGCAGACCTACCGAATGTACATACAAAATTTCATTGAAATCGGTTAAGCCGTTTCGGAGGAGTATAGAAACAAACACTGTGACACGATAATTTTATATATTGTATGTATGTATGTATGTCTGTATGTATGTATATATATATATATATATATATATATATATATATATATATATATATATATATAATTTATTCACTCCCACCTGCTGATTGACGATTGACCAAGTCTGGTTATGTGACTGAGATTAAAAAGGAAAACATTCAATTCACTTTGATTGCTTATAACTTTCAGTACATAAAATGTATTGTGTTTATCAAGCTATGTTCCATTTCCTTAAGTCCTAACAAATAAATGTCTGATTGTAAGTTTTCCCATTCAACCTACAGTTTAGTGTCAGCGTCAAATCAGTTTTTCCTGTTTTCCCGAAAGTTGGCCAAACACGTGAAGGAAGAACACGTGATCTTCTCGTACAATCACATTTCTGAAGTATAAATGCCTTCTGTTGTGTAACGTATTTTTTGCTTGGGATACCATACAATCACTGACACGAATTTTATTTTAAAGAATAAGTTCATATGTCCATTCCCATTTCTTTTTTATCGTTTTGATCATTTAGCGTACGTACCCTTTTTACGTAGATCGCATCAATTATTGCGAGGGACAAGCCATACAATTTTGCATTTAGTTAACAATTTACTAACCATAAGACATTCAGGAATTGTAATTGCAAATTTGTTTATTATCAATACTGTTGTGATCTTTGACATCCTAACTAGCAACTACCTATTTATTTATTGGTTTCAGTCTCACATTTATTTATTTCGTCTTTCATGTTCTTGGCGAAGTTAAGGCTAAACTGCCTTCTCTTACTCTTAACCAAATTTCAAACAAATACCACATGCACAAAGGTAGCAACAAAATGAGTTGAAATGTAACTAGAAACAATACGAAATAGCAACGAAGAATATAAAATTTACGTCGTTAAAATAAAATAAGTTGACAGCTTCGACAAAAATAAATATAAATCTTGGAACATACTTGGAGCTTACGGCATACATTATCGATAAGTTACTCAACAAACAAGAATGAGATAAACAAAACAATTGACTTGTGCAGTTAAATTCATTAGAAGAAAAAAATTAATAACAAATAATGGACGACAGTAAATACACCCTAGCTGATGCATGTCATAACTGGATCTGATAGACAAGATTTAACAATACAAATTAGCTACGGGGAAATGAGAATAAATACAATGTATCAAGGAAACTACCTCCTTAATGATCTTTCAGGATCGTCGGTCGCTCCTGACCTATCTTCGGGGTCTTCTCTGGTAACAGCGGGATATGGGTGGCGCAGTCTTGAGCCAGGGCCATCTGCCACTCTTGGTGACACACCCCTTCCCCTCTCCTTGGCCCGCCCCCTCCCTTCCTAATACTCTCGTCTATAGTCCTCAGACCATAGCGTGTCTGGATGGCGAGACATTCTGTGTGTTCCTCGATGACTAGGGCGTTTTTGGCCAAGCTCCGCAGCAATGCGGCGTGGGAAATGGGGCCTAGGGGTGGGAATCGAATGTAGTGATAAGAAGACAGAGAAGGAAAATGTAGTGGTCGACTACTAGGCGACACGACAAAGGCTGCTCTCGACTGGCTTGTGTCTCACAACAAAACTGCGATAGGAAAAGACGATTGAAGCATGATCGCTGGTGGAGACCTCGGAAGATCTCATATAATCGGGATGGTACTATGCTAGACAATCTTGCTTATTTAATTTTTCGATTTTCCTTGGCATTCCCAAAATCCCTCATTGTATATGCTGTAATTCGTAGGATTTTAAATCTCATAGGCTGACATGGAAGCAAATATGTATAAAAATGCAAATATGGGCATAACGCTTGTCCAGTCCTCCAACCTGTGTACTGAGCTTCGGTCCAAAGACGTTTGTCCGAAAACTGCTATCCGTGCGTAAGTGATATCAGGTTATGAATAGCACTTAAATATCGTTACACGTGTATTTTTTTTACCTATTTCAAATCCTCTGGAAATCTTAAAACGTTGGTTTCTTGCGGTCGAAAATTAATGTTTTGAGGTAATTTTTAAGCATGAAACTCTTGGTGTAGGATATTTCAAAGTTTACACACCTTTGTCTTTAATATTATGGGGTCGCGGTTGGCATAGTTACTAAAGCACTCGCCTCCCACCTAGGCGAACCGGGTTCGATTTCCGACGGTGTCGGTCCCCAACTCCTCTTACAAAGCATTGAATGCCTACCCCATGCCATTCTGCTCTCACGCTCTGAATTTACTCACCATCTGTTACTTCCTCTATACTCTGCCTTAGTTAATAGGTTTATTAACTTGCCCCATACATTCCATTCACCATCTTGCACGTCCTGACCAGCCTTTCCATTCTTCTCCAGTCCTTCAGTGAGTTCCACGCTAAGTCCTTCAACATCACTGATGGTTGTAAGTTCCTTTCGTCCTTACAAGCCTGTTTCTAATTTCTGTACTTAACCTTCATCCACCTTTTTGACCATCTATGGTCAAGGATTCATGTTCATTTAAGTGTAAGTTATCATCAGAGATGATGGTGTATCGCGAAATTGTTTTGTGCCAAAATACCCATGAATCTGCTGTAGTTAATTGCAACATATATGATTGGGCGATGCACGTCTGACTAAACGTAGCTATCCGCAGATCAATAACAGGCATCACATATTGCAATAGCGGGATTCTTATTGGCTCAGTCAAATATGGTAACAGCTCCACGTACAAGCGAAAGCCAGTAATGTTCTGGTAAGCTGAACATATGTTGAAACCCAGCAAACAGTCAAGTTTTCCTGCGATAAATCATCATCTCTAGTTATCATCCTGAATGAAGTGCTAAGCCGACATAGTTCAACATACGACAGTGTAGAATAGTTATTTTTAAAACGCATCCAAGACAATCTGTGGTGAATGTTTCCAGAGTCAGTCTGTTATTTTAATACTCTCCATTTAACACTATGATCACAAATTACGGATGCCGTAGTCATAATTGAAAAAAAAAAATTGCAAAAATGATTGATTTTCAATTAGAACAGGAAGTGCTGCAGAAAAACGTCTAAATATAATGCTTGCCTAACTGACCAATTATTAAGGGGGGAACACCTCAGTTTTCAACGTCTTTTATTATTTTTATATTTGTACCAGATAGTATTTTTCTTATTTTAGACATAAATTTTGACTAAATCTTCCTCTTAGGAAATTTTTTTATCTCTTATAGTTTTTGCGCAATGAGTCGTAAACGTCAAAATTTACACTTTACGGTTTTATGCACACCACTAAAACCGACTGACACAACAAACCTAAAAAATTCACAGTGTATACCATGTGTTGTAGGCTGTGATTTGACACACATAAAAACAAAAAATATATATAATTTTGTGTTTTTAAAAAATTGTTGAAATTTTTAAATTTTCATTTCAAATTTTAGCATTTTTTATTAAATACAAAAAATATTTGAGGTGATACGCGCCCTTAATGCATATTTATGAGGGCAAGAGCATAAACAGCGCCTATGTTATTCTTGGCTAAACACAAAACAGTCATCGAAGGAGGCATTTTTTTCGCCATACTATGCCAATTTCTCTAACTGGTCAAAACATTTATGAATCTTTTAAAATTTAAATTATGAAAAAAAAATTAATGCTGAAATATACACCTAAAATACAAGCACTACGCAAATATTGTGTATTCTAAAGTTTTTATGTGACTTGATTGTTTCTAAGTTACTCATAGCTGGCTGCACCCGCAAAGTGTGCAGTAGATACCGTTTACGTGTCTCAATCAAGAAAAAGTAGGAACTGAGAAGAGTGTTACAGCAGACTTAACTTACCAAATTCATTAACGAAACAACCATTCTATTAAGTATTTGAATGTTTTTACCTATCCGTATTTTTATTATGCGTATATTTTATATATTTCCACATGTACTTTTTTTTAACTGGAATGTTGAAATATATTACAAAGACTCAGTTTTCATAAAAATGGCATGCCTTGTGCATCGTAAACAGTTATTGTTGTAACTGAAACTAAAATAATTTTTTTGGCATAAATTTGACAAATTAATTCCACTGAATAGTTCATACATCTCGTGTAAACATGGCATTTGTCATATTAACCTTGATCTGACTGTTAAGTGTTAAAGCGTATCCTATGAAATATTCTGACCTACAATTATTTAACACACATTTTTTTATTTGCATTTGACTGAGGCAAAAAATACTATTTCAGGAACTCATATTTTTGATGTACCATTTCATCAATAATATTTATTCAAGACTGCTGCGACAGTAAAGTACAGTAGGCCTATAGCCATTTTCAAGCAACGCTGGATTACCATGCGTAATTTGTTCTTCTTCAGGTTATTTGACTAAGCCAATAAGAGTCTCACTTTTGTAATATTTGATGCTTGCTATTGGTCTATTGGTGTCGTACGTATATCATCCAATCATGTATCTCGCAAGAAACCACAGTCTTTTCAAAGGTATGTTGGCACAAAAAATTTTCGCGATATACCATAATTAGAGATGATGGGTTATCGCAGGAAAACTTGACTGTTTGCTATTTTTCAATGTGTGTTCAGCTTGTGAAAAGATTACTGGCTCTCGCTTGTACGTAAAGTTGTTGCCCTATTTGACTGAGCCAATAACAATTCCACTATTGTAATATTTTATGCCTGCTATTGGTCTGCAGATAGTTACGTTGTGTCGTACGTATATCATCCAATCATGTATCTCGCAAGAAACCACAGTGTTTTCAAAGATATGTTGGCACAAACATTTTTCGCGATATACCATCATTAGAGATGATGGTTTATCGCGGGAAAAGTTGACTGTTTGATGGATTTCAATACACGCCCAGCTTACCAGAAGATTACTGGCTTCAGCTTGTACGTGGAGCTGTTGCCCCATTTGACTGAGCCAATAAGAATCCCGATATTGTAATATTGGATGCCTGGTATTGGTCTGCAGACAGCTACGTTGTGTCAGTGTTTTCAAGGCTATCTTGGCACAAAACATTTTCGCGATATACCATCATCTCTAATCATCATCTCTAATTATGATCGACTGAAGTTTGCCTTGGAACAGAGTCATAAAACACCGTTGGTAAACATTGCCGTGCTAGGGAATATGTGCAAATCGACCTATCAGCAGAATTGGACCAAAGATGGCGTTCTGAAAATGTTGGTGAATTTTCTTAAAGTCCTCACAAACTCCTCATAAATACAGTTGCAACTACCAATGTTGTTGTCAGGACACGTAGCTTTGTACAGGTAACCACTTTAAGAGTCAGCATGTGCAGTTTAACAATTTGTCTGTTTACCATGCGCCCATGCTCTTAAGGCTGCACAACAGTGAGTTGTAATAACGTGAGTCGAACGGTGAGTCGCGGAGTCGTAGAATGCTAGTCGCAACGACTTCGATTTCATCCAAGTCTTGCAACTACGACTTCCGCGATTAGCCAATCAACACCATCATCTCATCCTGATCAGCACCGAATAAACCATAGATACGAAGCAGCGAAAGGAGAACAACACGCAAACAGTGGTGATTTTCCAAAGAAGCCATGTGTTAGACTTGCGGTTCGCTATGTTAAACTACGAAGTATTAATAACTCATGATTAGAGGTACGTTAATTTCGCGGATTCATTTGGCAGCAGCCTAGACTTGTCAGTCCTGTACGCCCACTGGCTACAATCGATTATCTATTGGCTTATAACCGTACAAGTGGGTAGCAGGCGATCGTCCTACGCATTATTTCCTTGTTTACTACTGGCTTGCAGTAGTCAAAGGCGTTTCATAACAGCCGCCAGCAAGTCATAGACATGACAGTGAAGTATTCATAATTGGCGTTCAACCTGACCTGGAAGGTATCTGCGAAATTTACGTACCTCTACTCATGATGTATAAGAAGTAGCGTCAATTATCCCTTATAAAGTCTTTGGTAGTATGCGATTGGTTGTCACAAAGATTAAATTGCGCTGCGAACTTCGCTGTATTCTCTACGACTGTTACGACATATGTATACATTCGTCGTAAGATGCCACGTCCAACGACTCGTCTTTAATATACAATTCTTTCAAAAGTTTCCTCAGAGCAGATAATTCAGTAGATAACTCTAGCTAGTGAGTTGTTCTTTTTCTTAAAATATATTTTTTGTACTCAGTTTCTTGTTTACAGGTACGACGTGAGGGGCACAAAGGACAGCACTCACGGGGCAACAAGTTGTTTATCGGCGGGCGTCCAGAAGAAAGACATCCTTCAATATGGCGACACGCCAAGCGCACAGTTTGGTTTACCCCCGGCGTCCTAATGGAATATGGCCCGCGGCGTTTTACTAATGCCTCCATTATATGTGCGCGCCCACAATTAACACGACAGAGGAAGATCTCACCCCTCCCCAGAGTTCCTCCGTCCACCATAGAGACGGTTTCCGCGTCGGAAATATTCTCGTCTAGCCCTGCGGCTGTTTGCGTCAGCAGCTAGAGCGTGCAGGGTGAGTGGGAATTCGGTCTAAAACTACGTCATGTTATTCCTTACCAACATATAACACGTAAATATAAGTAAGTTGGTACCAGTTTTTTTTTTTTTTGCCATAGGACACGGTCTACAGCAATTTTCATCATTATATTTTTATTTTTATATTTGAACATATATTTTTTTTCTTATTTTAGACATAAATTGTCACTACTACATTTTGGTCTTATGAAGTAATTTTTATCCCCATAGCTTTTGCGTAATAACTCGTAAAAGTTAAATTTGCGTGTTACGGTTTACGACACTAAAATCAACATACAAAAAAAAAAAAATCAAGTACCGTGAGTAGCAATATTATAGGTTGCAAGGTCTCCTACATAAAACGAAATATATATATATATATATATATATATATATATATATATATAGCATATATATATATATATATGTGTGTGTGTGTGTGTGTGTGTGTTTGTGTGTGTACTTTTATATACAATTTTTATTTTTACAAATTCTTGAATTTTTGAAAATTTTCGTTTGAAATTTCAGCAATATTTTTCAAAACAAAAAATACAAAATTTTTTTATTTTTTGTTTAAACTAAAATTTCTTAAATTAAATGAACTTCTACAATCAAAGAGTTTACATTTATAACATAAGCGTATAAATAGTGTACTATGTTACAAACAACAAGTAAAATATCACAATTGTTTTAGGGTTTGTATGATGAAGTGAATGAACTATGGGACACTTTTTTTTAAAATGTTTATTGAGATTAGAAATGTCACTGATTAATTGGGGTGTAACCCCGAAAACATGTTAAGTTTAAACACCGTTACGGTCTGTGCTCAACTGAAACATGTATGATTCCTCTGTTTATATTAGACAATAAGGAGGCCAGATTTTCACGCTAGTGTCCAGAACGAGTCTTCTACAGCATGAGGGAATCGTTCCTAATTTTGATAAGAGCGTTGTCTCTGGAGATCTCCAGATTCCCCCGCTCCTTCATACCTGCGTTGCTCCATATTCACATCATATCACTCCTCACCAGCGCTAAACATTTCTCTTCGCTTCACTGTTATTCTACGGGCGTTATTGCGTGTAATAAAATACCAGGGAGAATATAATACAGAAAGTTAGTTCTAACTGCAATGTTAAACAACGAGAACCATATTTGAATCGGTGATTTGAGAAACCCCACATATCACATTTTTTACAATGTAGGTTTATACACATTTACTCTTAAAACTGTGAATTTAAACCGTTCAGGATAGAGATAAAACATGCACCAAATATTTTTTAACAAAGATACATTATTTAGAAGGTTCATATAAGTATACATTTTCAGTAATAAATTATTGAACAGCAATTTCTTGAAAGTGACATGAGGGGTATCTCAAATGACTGATTCATTTTCCCCGAATACACTCGAAACAGTCTACAATTCTCCCTTTCCTGATATAGTGAACGGCAGTTAACTTGGCGTCTGAGCTCCCTAGTCCTGTTATTACGAGGGAAGGGCGAGGATAAACTGATATCCTACTGTCCGGGGAAGCTGCCAGGTTGATACTAGCAAAACGGAAAACATTCGGCACCTTCCGACATAAACTACATAGTGCAACATATCATATTTGTGAATTGCGGAAATTGTGTTTGGGAATGTGCATGTATATATCATTTAGGATATGCGAAAATTATTATCTAAAGCTGCCACGTTTTATGTCCGTACTGTAAAATAAACTTAAAGTTTCGGTTAATTATTCAGTTAACCAACATTAATGAAAATGTTATTAATTCGGTAACTAGCGAGAACTATGCATGACTTTATTTTGAAAATGTGACTACATAGTAAAAAAAATTTGTCCAGAATTTTTTGCGCCATCGGATCGGCTACTGCTCTAGAAGTAAATTATTGTTACTTAAAAGCTCGTTATGTTTTCTGTGCATTAACTAATGACAGAATTATAGCTCGATTCGTAGTTATGTTAACATTAAAGTTAAAATTCATGTAAGTCGTTTAGGCCCTACAAGTCTACCAAACAGTTATGACTAGGGACCCTGTTTTTGCGAAAAGAATTTTGCCCCAGTTTGTTTTAGTACCTTACGTGCACATCTGTAATTCTGCTTCATGGTTATTGGCAGCGTGTCTGTGTGAAGAGCCGTATCTCATTTGGCTGAGCCAATAACAAAAAACTTTCCTGCAACACCACGCGTCTGTGATTTGCCGGTAGAATGCCAAGGCTCGTGAGAGTTACAATATCCAATCACTGACCACGAAGCAGAACTGTAGATGTGGACGTAAGGCACCGAAACATAGTGAGGCAAAATTATTTTCGCGAAAAACCAGGGTCCCTAGTTACGACATTTTAAAAATGCTTGTTTAGTTATGCCTTTATGCTTTGATGTACCTATCAACGTTTATTTATTATAAAGAAAATTAAAATTTTCGTTATACTGCAACTTTGGAGTGCACTTATGCTTAAGCCTACTTACAAAATCTGCTTCGACACATAACAGCAAGATATTTTTTAATTCTTCATCGTAGGTCACTGTGAAAAGTTGTGCACTGGTGTTCGTTAATAATATTTGGCTATGGAAAGGACCTGCAGAACGTAATCACGCTAATTATGAGAACACTAACGGAGTTTAAACTGACACAATTCAATGGGTTGTATTTTGTCGACTAGACATTTCTAACACAAAAGCGAACACATACATAAATAGGCAATGTAGTGTAACAATTGTGTATAAAAATAATGTTTTTTCTAAAAATAAATAGTAAAGGCCATAAACTCAATATAAGTACTTGAAAAAAAAAACTTCATTTTAAATTTGTAAAGTAATATTATCTCAAACTCTGCAGTATTTAATCAATTTTTTTCATTAATGGCGTGTTTTTTGCTTAAAATTATAACCTGAACTTCAAGAATCAAAATCAATTTAAAATTGAAATGTTACTGTTTTTCACAATGCTGTCATCATAGACTTTTATAGACTAATATTCTGCCAACTAGGCTATAGGAATTAAATATGTGTGTAATTATTGAACTCTTTCCAAAGTCATTAAACCAGGTCATATGTACGTGGTTTTAACTATCTACGGTATTGCGAAAACAAGAACTAACAAAATGTGTGTGACGAATTTTTTTATGAATCTGCCCTAAAAGGGAAGAAAGGTCAAGAGCAATAAAGTCAATCAGAGTTTTAGTTGATATTATTACCGGATTTATGTTAATCACTTCGGTTAAGTGTGAGAGATAGTAGCCATCTTGAATTTTTGTATTTTGTGTCATATCTTTACTTCTGGGTAAATTTTTTGAACTTTAACCTAACATAGCCTACTGATATCATTTTAGATACCATAAATCTATTTTTTGTCGTTACTCTTGTTACAGATCGAATTACGGTTAGAAAATGCTTATTACTTTCTTAACTGCAATTCGATTTGTAACAACAGTAACGGAAAATAAAGATTTATGGTGTTTAAAATTATATCCGCATATATTCTATTCCATAGTTACGTTAAAGTTCCAAAAAATTACCCAGAAGAAAAGTTATGACCCAAAATACAAAAATTCAAGATGGCGACTATCACTCACTATTAAGGCCATACTAAACTGTTTATACTGTTTTCATGACAGATTTTTTTAATGCTTAAGCTTGACCATACATAAATAATCATGAGGCAATTTTGTTTAAAATTGTGTTCTCCATGTTTGCTTATTATGTCAAGTAAATAAATAATATGATTGTATTAATTATGTAACTAACGAAATTCTGCTTAATTGATTTTTTAGTCGAAACCGTATAATTTATTGTTTTAAAAAAGTCAGATATTATGGCAAAAATCATTGTAAACAAAATTGCCAAACAGATTTGTGGTATCTGATCTCATTTAAGATTAAAAATAACTATCACGAAAACAGTTGACAAGAGAGCAAGGCCTTAAATGGGAATGTTTGACAAATTTCTTGTATTTTCAGTTTTTAAGCCATAACATTAATTCAAATTGTATTATCAAAATTTACTCTTCGACAAAGCATAGGATATATTCTTGGTGAACTGCTTGACACAAACAATAGTAGAATATTTCATTAATTTGTCGTGAAGAATCAATACAAGGGGACTATAGGTTAACTTTCAAGAATTCCCTTGCAATTATTCTCCGTGAAATTTAACCTATAATTCTATTGCAATGATTGTGCATGACAAATTAACGAAAGATGCTATCATTATTTTTGTCAAGCAGTTTACATAAATGTTATGGCTCCAAAACTGAAAAAAAAAAAAAAACAATAAAATTGTCTAAAACTCCCCCTTAAGGACGTTGTACCCGTAAAAATTAAAAATTTTATATTTGTGACAAACACTGGTCAACTTTTAGACATCAGATGACACGTCATTTCCCCAAATAAAAAAAATTTGGTCCCATAGTTTTAGCATAATCACCTATGAAAGTCGCAAAATGGCAGTTGCGGTGTAGCCAAAATAATAAAAAATAATTAACTTGCAGAAACAATATAATTCATATTAATTCTTACTAAAGTGAGATACTTCAAGACACTTTTGTGAACACAAAGCGATACGTTTTTATATTTTAAATAATAAATTGATGAAAAAAAGTAAATTTTTGCATAACTTTGACTTTTGGCTACTGCTAAAATTTTCAAAACTAACTTTTGTCAACCATGTTATAAAATGCATTGATACGCTGACTATCAGTTACTATAATTTTGAATTTATTAGTTAATTACTTTTATTGATTTTGGCTACACCGCAATGGCCATTTTGTGACTTTGATGAGCGATTATGCAAAAATGGTGGGGTCCAATTTTTTTTTATTTTGGGAAATGACGTGTTATCTGATGTGCAAAAGTTGAACAGTGTTTGGCACAAATATAAAAAAAAAAAAAAATTTACGGGTCCAACACCCTTAAGGGTGATCAAGTGGTAAAAACCTCATATAATTTTATATTTGTGCGACATAGTGTTAGTTTTATAGAAGATACTTGTGACTGCAATTTCCACTTGTAAAAATGATTTAGCTCTAATATTCTTCCCATAGCGGCATGTCAAAATCAAAATTTGCAAGTTATGGGAACATACTAATAAGAAAAACCAACTGACTTACTAGAATGACGTAATTTACACTGAAATTAGACAGTATGGGCCATATGCTAAAATATTTGACAACACACAACAAAGTCCCTTTGTATTTTTTTTAAATGGCCACAAATGAAGAAAATCATCGTTATTTTTAGAATTTTTAAAAATATACAAAATTATTGCATTGTGTGATTTTTAATCTTTTAGCATATGACCCGTACAATATAATTTCAGTGTAAATTATTTCATTCGCATAAGTCAGTTGGTTTTTGTAATTAGCATGTTCCCGTAACGTGCAAATTTTGACTTTGACATGCCGCAATGGGAAAACTATGAGAGCTAAAAAAGATTCATAAGCGGAAAATGTAGTCACAAGTAACGTCTATAAAACCAACACTATGCCGTATAAATACAAACTTATAAATTTCTGCCATGTGAACGTCCTTAAGGCTGTTCCAGTGCGCTGTCAGATCGACATGTCAGTAATTTCAATTTGATAGGTCAAAAGCGACTCGCATACCTTCCACGAACACGTGGAACACGTCACAGAACGCGTGAACTTGCTATATTAGCCACCGCGCTTCAGAATCTCTCACACTCGCCTCTGGGCGTTGCTGAAGGTCAGGTCTATGTTGCGCTCC